>PITA01006093.1:38643-103778 GCA_004023965.1 Spilogale gracilis
GGAACCGGCTCTCCTGTCCCGGCAGCCCAGGCTGCCCGCCTTACACTCCAAGTCCTTGTAGGTGGTGAGGCGGCACACAAGGCCATCACCGTTGAGATACGGGGCCCACTTCTCCAGCTTCGCTCTCTTGTACTGGATCACCTTCTTCCCATTTGGGCAGCGGGTCTCGAACGCTGCGGGCAAAGAGTGTGCTGGGGATCCTCCTCCCCAGACCCCACCTAGCCACTCGTCTGATCACTGCGCTAAACTCCTCCAGGCCCCAAGTCCGCTCCAGGGAGGCAGGGGGCAGTGGTCCGCAGCGTCGTTCCTGCCCTGGAGTAGTTCTCGGGTTCGAGCCGACCACAGGAGGTGGCCAGGCCACGCCAACCACCGCCAGGCCTCTGTCCGTGCAGCCACCGTCCCCTTCTGTCCTTACTACGCGGACTCCTGATCCCACAAAACTTAGCCCAGACTCCTCCTCCTGGAAGCCCCAACCAGGGGCCTAGGCTGGGGGGTCTTCCCCGGTTCCCATGATGCCCTCTCTAGCCCTTCCCACTCTGTTGGACCAGCCCTCCCTGTGGGCCTAGGCACTCCCAGACAAGAACCTCAACAGCCAGTTATGCTGGTGCAAAACTCAAGTGTCCGCCCTGCTCCTCCTCCCGGGTCTTGGTAGCTCCACTCCCAGGTGCCCTTGGCCAACTATATTGCTCGGCCTCCTCCTGGCAGTGCCGGGGGGCGGGGCGAGGAAGGGGAATGACTGGATCCTGGTCCTCCATCCTTTATCACCCGCACTCCGTCACCTAGCACGGGGTAAGCAAGCCTGCTCCTGCACGCCAGACCCGTGTCAGGCCCTTGGCCACAGAGGCGAGTGCGTGAGGCAGGAAGGAGGTAGACCGGAGTCCCTGCTCAGACCCGGGTGCGACAGAAGGCAGGCGGGGTGGAAATGAAGGGCTGAGGCGGCCTCTGCAGCCTCCCCCTGAACTGGTCCTGGGGAGGCGCACCTACCTTCCGGGGAGATCTCAATCTGTTCCACCCAGGAGGGCGGCATGTCGAAACTCTTATCCTCATCCTCCTTGTCCTGTTGGGAGAGGCAGGGAGGGGGCAGGCTCTGGTCAGGCCTGGTCCTGGGAGCAGAAGCTAGAAGCAGAGTCTCCATCTTGCCCCCCAGGGCCAAGCTCCAGGGGCGGTCAGCTCCCCCGGGGAGCCAGAGGTCACGGGCATTCTGACCTGGTAGGGAGGAAGAGGAGGCGGCTCAGGAGCCCTGCCTCGGCCCACCTGACTAGGACAGCAATCCCCCGCCCCGCGTGCCCAACCAGGCGCAGCTGCAGGCCCTTGCTTAAGAGAGAGGCTTTCCGGAGTCAGGGGGACCCAAGCCCCACCCTCCAGGATGCGGCCCACAGCAGTGAGGGGTCCTGGGCAAGTAAGTCCCTTAGCCGCTCCTGTTTCCTGTCCACAGGACCCCAGGGGAGGGTTAGCTGATGGATAGAAACCACTGGAGACACCACCTCGCTCCTGTTTTTTTGTTTTTGTTTTCCTTTTCGAGCTTTAGTTTCCTCATCTGTAAAATAAGGCCTGATTTACACAAATGGTTTTCAGGCTTGGTAATCGCGGAAACCCGGAAGTTTTTCTTCCTAATCTCACTGTTCCACAAAGGTTGCTCACATCTAGGGGCCAGCAGGGGGTGCCAGTGCCCGGAGACTCTGGTGTCCAGAGATGAGGACACTGTATCAAGCTCCTCATGGCCATGGTCTCACTTTATCCCCGAGCTGTCCAGAGGATACAGGACAGAGTCACTGTTCCGAAGCCAGACTTGGGAGCCAGACTGTCAGATCCCAGGTTCAAGCCCCACCTCCACCACTCACTGGCCATTGACCTTTGGATAAATTACTTCCCCCACTCCTGTGTGTAAGTGTTCCCATCAAAACAGGATGATGATAATCATAAATGATAATACCAGCGCCCACCTCACCAGGTGGTTGCAAAGATTTGGACAGGTTAATTCAGGTTAAGCACCTGCTAATTCAGGTTAAGTCTCTACTGGCATGTAGGCCCGTGGGAGTGTTCCTGGATTGTGATGGGCTGAACCGTGTCCCCCTCCATCATGTCCTGAACCCCAGAACCTCAGAAGGTGACTATATTTGGAGACAGGATCTTTCAAGAGGTAGTTAAGTTAAAATGAGCTCATTAGGCTAGGCCATAATCCAGAGCGGCTGGTGTCCCTGCATGAAGAGGAGATTAAGACATACAGACAGAAAGACCTCATGAAGACACAGAGCAAAGATAGCCATCTATAGGCCAAGGAGAGGGGCCTCAGAAGAAGCCAAAATGCTAACACCTTGATCTTGGACTTCCAGCCTCCAGAACTAGGAGAGAATTAATTTCTGTTGTTTAAACCCCTCAGTGTGTGGCACTTTGTTATGGCAACTCTAGCCACCTGATATTCCTCCCCTATTACCGTGGATGTAATTGACCTCACCCTCCACTTCCATTTTACATACAGATGATGAAACTGAAGCTCTCCATGCTTGAGAAGTTTGGCCAAGATGTCACAGCCAAGAGCTAAGGCCTCTGGGGCCATCTCCCAGGAGATGGGAGAAGGACGCTGATGCCATGGGGAAGGCCCCAGGCCAATGAAGGGCTGCTAGGACAGGCAAGAAATGCCTGGGAGCATGTGAGGGGGATCATGGTGGCTATACAGGAAGGCCTGGGAGTGAGCACAGGACTACTGCTGGGACATGCTCTTCACAGACTCAGGGCAACCATCGAGCAAGGTGGACTGTATGTGGGCCAAGAGACCCGGATGCAAGTCCCAGCCCTTTCCTACCCCACTGGGGGATCCTGGGCAGGTCAGTGGACTTGTCTGGGTCTCAGTTTGCCCACATATAAAATGAGAGTATGGTCCAGGCCCCTCTGCTTTGGGGAATCTATAATGGGTCCCTCTGGCCATTCCCCTTCAATACACATACTTGTGGTGGAGATATTGGTCAGGTTGGTCTGAAGCGAGACAGGGTATGAAGCCCTTTCCCATCGCCCGGCCCCATGCCCCTGAGACCCACCAGATTCTCCATATCCTCATCATCATTGGTCTCCTCCTCCTCTTCCTCAGCCACAGACAGCTGGGCCTTGTCCGTCCCCAAGAGCAGGTATTCCCACCTCACAGGGTCTCCCAGGTCGAAGACCAAGTCCTGATAGGGGAGGGATCAGCTGAACATCCCCACGGCCAGCATGCCCCCTCCTGCTCCACAGCGGGGTAGGGGAACAGCTGCACCCAGAGTAGAGGAAGGACCCAGGCCTGGGCCTCAGAGGGGCAGAATGTTGGCTCCTGGCAACCTCTGAAATTTCCCTCATTTCAACAGGGAAACTGAGGCCCGCCCCCTCAGCCAGACTCCACATGAAGAAATCCCACTGTTAGTCTCTGTGAGAGAAAGAGGCAGCTCTTTGGCCTGGGCCGGGCCTGGACAGGGAGGTTATCTGGCACTATCAGGAGAGGGTCTCAAGCAGAGTTTAGAGCAGATATGCAAGCCAGCAGGATTTTACGCGACAGGGAAATGGTAAGTTTGAAAAAGGGCCGCCTCACAGTTTTTCCCTGTGTGAGGGAGAAGGGGACTAGGCAGGTACATGAGGAATGGCACAGAGGTGGCAGGTGGGAATTGCTATTTCGTGGGCTGGGCTTGTCATCCAGCCTACTGCAGCTCAGGGGGAGGGCTCAAGGAATTTCCATAAATTGGACACATCCTGGTTCCCTGCACCCAGATCAAGAAATAACATATTGTCACAATCCAGGAAGCCCTGTTATGTCCAGTTAGACCCTTCCCCAAATGTGTGCAGGTATTTCTAACTTACGTTAAGTGGCACTGGGTTCTATTTGTATATATACACACAGACATACACACACAATCGTATGTGTACAAGCATATATAAAGTTATGGGAAATTTACCTGTACACTTAGAATGAATGCACTTCTCTGCATGCATGCTGTTCTTCAGTATGTTGTTTTTTTAAAAAGCTATTCATATAAAGTAACAATCCACATTTTATAAGGATCCACACATCCAAAGAGAGACGCTAATCATATTAGAATGGTCATGCATGGACAAAGGAGTGGGCTATGGGGACTCAGCTGGGGGAAAGTCTGGAGCTCTGCGGCAGCCAGCCTGCCCCACAAGGGACCCTGACCCGCACCCCAGGACTGCCTGTCACACCTGCCCCGCCCCGGGCCCTGTACCTTGCAGCCGTTCCAGCAGTCTTGCATGTTGACCCAGTAGTTCTTATGGTTCCAGAGGCTCTCTATGCCCAGAAAGTGCTCATCCTGGGAGCTGTAGCTGTGCCCCGTGAACGCATCGATGAAGAAGGTCTCAGGCACCTCACGCTTCCCCGACAGCACCAGGACCCAGGCGTGCACCCGGAGGCCATGCAGGGGGTCGGTGTTTGCCTTCTCCGCCTCCTGCGCGGGAAAGGCACATAAGCAGGGGCCAGTGGGTGGGAAGGGGCATGTCAGGGGCCCAAACATCTCCCCCCTGCCGCCCCCGGGGCTGGGGAACCCACAGGAGAGCTGAATTCCCGTCTGCAGGGCTGCTCTGCCTGGCTGCATAACCTTGAGGACATCACCCCACTTCTGAGCCTGTTTTCTTTTCGATACAATGGGAGAGTCTAGTTTATCTGTAGTTTACAAACTGTGTCCTTTGGCGCCCTAGAGTATCCCAGATTTACTGACTTTCTGCATCGTCACTCTGGGCGAGGTTTTATCGAAAGGAAGGTAGGGGGCACTGTGGGGCTTCCTTGTCTGCTTCTCTCTGGAAGAAGGGTCATGTTCATTACTGCATCCACAGGGCCTGGACGAGAGGAGACGCTCAGCAAATACTTCATGGAAGGAGAGGAAGGGGAGGAAGGAAGGAAAAGAGTGGGAGCAGGGGAGAGATGAGAGTATGGAAGGATAAAAGGAGAACTGGAGGATGTAGACCTGGGAGTATGGAGAGCAGGGAGGATGGATGGGGCGTATACGCAGGTAGGCCTTTAGGGAAAGAGTCTAGAACCAGGAGAACATCAGAGCCCAGCATGGAATGAATGGGTGGCCTCGGGCAGCAGAACTCTCTGATACAAGAAATCTATCGCAGAAGCTGGCTGACCACCAGTGAGGGATTCCCACATCACTGGGTGGAGGTGGGGCATGGTAAGGCGTGGAGGTGTGGATCTGGATCTGGGGGTCCACAGACACATCCTCTCCCCAGCCTGCGTCAATTCGCAATTGCCAGCAGCCGGCTTCTCCTGGAGAGGTGAGCACAGGCACTGGAGGTATGGACCCACCAGGAGGCGCTGTTCCTCCTCCTTCTGCCGCCTCTCCTCCTCCTTCTGGATGTCCTGCTGCTTCTTCATCTCCTGCTCCCGCTCGAACCTGCTGCTTAGGTCTCTGGGCGGTTTAATGGCATACTTCTTAGGCGGTAGCTTTTCTTCTTCCTGGACCACCTGTCACCCAATGAGAGAAGAAGGATCAGCCACCGTGCATCACCCAGCCCTCAGACCAGCAGGTCACAGCTGCTCTGGAGCCCCCCAGGCTTTCTGGTCCAAAATAGGAGCCTCAGCTCCCACTTCCCTAATGGCAGGCCCTTCCGGAGAATGGGAAGGGAACAGTAAGGACCTTCCCCCAGGCTTGTTCTGAGAAGCAAAGGCAGAGAAACACCCATGTGAGATGTCAGGTGCCGCAGAGATCAGGAGATGTGATTTTCTCCCCTTCATTGCCCACAGCCCTTACTCCCTACAATGGGGATCTGACCTAGAAAGTGGGTGAATTTTGGGGAACTGGATTTCCCAGATTCTGGCATTGGAGAGTTTCCTGTGCTGACTTAGACTTTGCTAAGCTAGGAAGGAGAAGAAAACGAGTGTGCGTGTGTGCACCTGCCTACGAGTGTGGACTAGGCGGCAAGAAAAAGTGTCCTGGACAGAACAGCACAGAGGCCGTAGATGTCCCGGGGGCCTGGGACAGCAGGGGGGTGGGTGGGCAGGGAACGGTGATCTCCGCAGCTGAGAGTCAGCCTCGGCCTCTGGTCTCCACTGACCATCCAGGCGGCTTTGGCCACGTTGTTTCATCTCTCTGTTCATCTCTACTTACTCGTCTGCAAAATAGAAGTGATGACACCCACTGCAGAGCGCTATTGGAAGGAACAACCAAGTCAATGGATAGGAAAGCGGCTTATGAACCCAAAAGTTCTCAGCATCCAGTGGCTTATTATATCATTTTAGTTATCAGGATTTTGGTTGATGGGAGAGGCTCACTGTGAGCTCACAGGACCGTGCAGCCAGAAGCAGTGAGGCTTTTGTTCCGTCTCCCTGGGCGCGGTGGACCTGAGGGAGCCAGACTCCCACCTGGTGCCTCCCTCCCCCAGAGCACTTGCGCCAGGGCTCCTGGGCGCTCGGCCAGGTGTGACACAGGCACACCTACATCTTGCTGGATGCCCCAGGCTCCTGGGTCACCTGCCCTGAGATGCAGACACCTTAGGGGGCTTGACTCTGATCACGGACTCCTGGAATCAGTCCAGTCCACAAACAGCATTTTCTGTCTGTACTGTGGCTATTTCTCAAATGCAAAAAGATGGTTTTGATTCCTAGGATTAAATCCTTTTAAGAGTGTTTCTTGGGGCTCCTGGATGGCTCAGATGGTTAAGTGTCTGCCTCCAGCTCAGGTCATGGGATCGAGCGCCAGCAATGAGGAATCTGCTTCTTCTTCTCCCCCTGCCTCTCCCCTGTCTTATGCATTCTCTCTCTCAAATGAATAAATAAAATCGTAAAAAAAAAAAAAAAAAAGTTTCTTGTGTCCACATCAGGCTTAGCCATGTGGGGCTGTCAACCAGCAGATTAGATTTCCCAGATTCTGGCATTGGAGAGTTTCCTGTGCTGACTTAGACTTTGCTAAGAAAAATCTAAGATAAATCTAAAGAAAAATACGACCATGACCTGCTGGAGGGTTAGCAATAATTTTTTTGCTGTTAAACTAGGGGCCTTTTGAAGGGGTTCCTGGGTGGGTTAAGCATCCAACTCTTGTTTTTGGCTCAGGTCATGATTTCAGGGTCATGAGATCAAGACCCGAATTAGGCTCTGTGCTCAATGGGGGTCTGCTTGGGATTCTCTCTCTTCCTCCACCCCTCCCCCCTCAAATAAATAAAATCTTTTTTGAAAGGGGGGTCTTTTGAATGGAGTATGGAGGGAAAAAAGAACAAACAAAATGTCTATCCATTTGTCAGTTTTTTCTTTACATGAAAGCAGCTGGGTGGATTTTATCACATGTGTCGGGTCAATTTGGGAGAGAGGGACCTACAACAGAAGGCATGCTGCAGTCCCAGGATTCACCCTGTGGGGAACGATAGCTGAAAGTGAGTTAGGACAAGGGAAGGGGGGACAGCGGTTTGGAGAACTGAGCTGTGTGTGCCTAGACGCCGGGGACAGACCCATCGGGGCTGGACCGGACCACAGGACAGCTGGCAGCAGCTCGATGCATGGTCAGGTGGAGCCCAGAGCCACGGGGATGCACTGCTTTAGGGAGGGTGCGTCTTGCCGGATGCCCAGGGCCCCAGGAGCCCCGCCTACCTCCTTGTGCTTCATGGTGAGCGGGCACACATCCCGCGTCAGGTCCATTTGGCACAGGTCCCGCGAGCCATAGCCGTTGACACAGTAGGCATCGTAGCCAGCGCCGATGAGCATGGAGCAGAGCAGCGTGCTAAAGTCAAAGCAGTTCCCCTTCTGGTGCTTGAGCACCGTCGTTGAGGAGTACAGGTGCGAGGGCTGACCGCAGACGGCTGGTCAGCACAGCTGGCCCCTGGTCCCCCACCTGTCTTCCCCATGCACCCTCCCCATCCATCCTCCCCACTGGCCAGCAGCTGGGCACTAGGCCAGTCACGCAGGCTAGATCCCCAACCCTCCCTATGCTCCCCTGATCTGTCAGGTGGGGAGCCTGTTAAGAATGGGATGGGAGCCATAGCTTATGTGTAGAAAGTACAATCCACATTTGCCTGTAATTTTAAGTGCCCATGGACTTCCTGATGGGAAGATCCTCTGGACAATGGAAGCTTCTGGTCTTATGCTCTCTCATTGGTCCTTTAATGGATTTTGTTCCAAAGTTCTCCTCACCTTCTCTCACCTTCTCTTTTGATCCTTTCTTTCTTTTTTTTTTAATATTTTATTTATTTATTTGACAGAGAGATCACAAGTAGGCAGAGAGGGAGGCAGAGAGAGAGAGGAAAGCAGGTTCCCTATTGAGCAGAGAGCCCGATGTGGGACTCGATCCCAGGACCCTGAGATCATTACCTGAGCCGAAGGCACAGGCTTAACCCTCTGAGCCACCCAGGTGCCCTGATTCTTTCCTTCCCTTCCCTTTCTCAGTTCTCCACTGTGTACCTATCCCTTTCTCCCTCATTCCCTCCATTCTCAGTTGGGAAACAGACAGAGCTGGACAGAAACCCAAAGATGGGGCTGTGGGTCATGGGCAAAAGGGTCCTCCCCCTCTCTCCTTTCCCTATCTCCTGAAGTCTTAAAAGGAAGACTCTGAAGGCAGAAAGAGGCAAAGAGGTAGGAGCCAGGAGACCAGGCTTGCTGTGTGACCTCAGGCATGTGGCCATCCCTCTCTGGGCCCATTTCCCCACTCCTATCCCAGAGCAGGGCTGACCTCTGAAAGACTCAGACCAGATAGACTAAGTGTTGTGGCCTGAGCTTCACTGAGCCTTTCTCTCCCTACCTCCCTGGCTTCCCATCTAAGCCTCAAGTGCCTAAGGATGCAGCCTGGGGTAGCGCTTACCGGCTGGAGGGGGTCAGGCAGGGGCACCATGGAGAGGAAGTCTGAGATGAACTGGGCACAGCTGTCCCAGTTGTAGAGCTCGGGGTAAGGCATCAGTGTGGGCCGGATGGTTGTGCTCACGAACTTCTGCAAGGGGAGAAACCCACAGGCCCGAGAGGGGATTATAGCTGGGGGCAGTCCAGTGCTCCCCGAAAGCTGGAGCCCTGGGTGGGGAGGGAGTGGGGAAGGCTCTCTAGCCTTTCTGGGCCTCAGGCTCCCCTTTAGGGCCTCAGGAGCTATTGAAAGGGGTCCCTCAATGCCCCTCTGGGCCTGATGTAGCATAAGCCTGCGCCCCACTGAGCACCTGCCAGCCCAGGCACCGCTTCCTGCTCCCCCAGCGGCCCTGTGTGTCAGGCCCATTGGCAGGCGGGGAAACTGAGGCTCTGGGAGGTGAGCTGACTTGCTCGGGGTCACTGGCAGCAGCAGCGCTGGTCTATCTGGCTTTCGACCACCCCCCAGTGTGGGGGGACTAGTGCTGGCAGGGCCAACGGTCTGGCGTCCCAAACAGCACCTGCAGAGTCTCCCTGTAGGTGTAAGGAAGGCCCGCCAGCATAGGGTCTCCCACAGCCCCCACTGGGGCAGGCCCACCGGCTGCAGGGGAGACCCATATGGGAACCACTGAGTTTCACATGCTGGCAACTCGCGCCAATGTCGAGAGTCAGCAGGTAGACCAAGTCAAACAGCCTGCAGACTGCTGTTTTGCAACCTTTGCATCTCTCCTCTGCCACCCTGTCTACTGATGAAGAAACTGAGGCCCGGGGCGGCTCAGGGCGTGCCTGGGTCACAGGGCTGGAAGGAAGGAGCCAATGCTCAGGTCCCAGTGCATTTCATCTTATTTCTCTGCCCTTCCAGAACAGAGCTGGTGTCTGGGGTTGGAGACAGTGGTGGTCCTGAGGGGCTGGGGTCTCTAGGCCACCACAAACCCCCCGCCCTCTGGGGTAATTCACATCGAGCCTGCTGGGACCCGCGGGCATTTGAGTTTCTGCTGTCCCCAGATATAAGCTCTGACCTACGAGCTCTGGCCCACCTCCCTCCGCCCTCTGCTCTCCCACCTCTGCCCTGTCCTCCACAACCCGGCCTTACGGGCACTTCGCACTCGTTCAATGGGTGCAGGAAAAGGGGCACGCGGTCTGGGCACAGGTGGCTATACTGGCGGGCGAAGTTGTCTGCCACGTGCAGCAGATGTTCCTCCTTGAGCGTGTTGCTTTGGTAGGAGAGGGGGAGCTTGGAGATGTCAATCGTGTCCTTGGTAATGAACCTGTGCCCATGAGAGGGGAGGCATGAACCCAGGTGAGGCTAGGCCGGGCCCCCAGGGAGCCACCCACCCACCGTAGCTGGCTCTAATCCTTCCTCATGGAATCCCCACAACTGCCAGAAAAGGGGTATCAGTAGTATCAGGAGCGCATTTAAATAGAGAAGGGAAAATAGCCCCAGAGAGGCTAAGTGGCTTGCACAGGGTCAAACAGCTCATGAGAGGCTGAGAGGGGACTCAGCCCTCACTCATATCTGTTTCCCTCTACATCCGATCCTGCCTCCCATCCCTGGGGCCACTATTCTATCTGCCTCTTTTTCTGCCCGGCCCTGTCTGGCCCTTGCCAGGGCTGCCAGGCCAGGAGCCCCCGCCCCGACACACACAAGGGCTGCTCCGGGATGGTGATCTCAATCTCTGACAGCTTCTTCTCCAGGTCTCTGAGCATCTCCTGTGTCATGGGCGCTTCCTCCCTCCGCATTTCCATGGGCCTCGTCATCTTCTCGCCCCTCTCCGCCGCCTCTTCCCGCTCCGCCTCCTCCTCCTCCTCCACTTTCTCCTTCAGGACCTCCATCCCAGCACGTCCCTGGCTGTCCTGAGACAGAGCCCCCGAGGGAGGGAGAAATGCACTCAGAATAGCCACTTCTGCCGCCAAGCGAGCCCCTCTTGAACTTCCCTTCCTTCAAGGGGAAAGCCGTGCTTGGTGCCAGCACGTCGGGAACAACTTTCTAACGTTTGCAGATCTCCCGCTTAGACAAAGACAGAGCAGGCTGCAGGTTCAAAGCTATGGTCTGGGCTAGATCAGGTAGCCCAAATTTACCAATGCTGCTTTATTAATTATTCAACACTAGCTTCTCTTTATGGCAAGTGAGGCTACTGTGGTAGGGACTAGAGAAAAAAGGAAAGAAAGAAAGATAACAGCACCAAACTTGGAGCCAAGGCATCACGAAAGCAAGGGTAGGCTGCCACCAGGCACCTGGACAAGGGGCAGGAGTGGGAGGTGACAGAGCCTGTGCTCTCCCGGTCAGGCTCTGTGTCAGGCCACAAGACAGAGGTCGCAGAGCATGGCTGGGTGTGAGGAGAAACCCCCACACATTTGCTGACCAGAAGCGTCAGGGCTGAAGTGTCCTGGGTGAGAAGTAAAGGAGATAAGACACTAAATTGAGTTTTTCCTTTACAAACTCTATGAGGCAGGCCCTGCTTTGCTACCCATTTTACAGATGAGAAAATGGAGACCTAGAGAGATTAAGGGCAGTATCTAAGGTCACAGAGCTAGTAAGTAGCGGATCTGGGATTTGAGCCCATATATTTCTGGCTCTGGAAACGCTTCAGGGCCTACTGACATAGAGAAGCCTTACAGGGGATGGGGCAGGGGGAGAGGTAAGTAAAGAAGGAAGTGGGGAGAAGGTCAAGGTGTCTGTGGGCATCAGGGGGTAGAGCTGGGAAGGGCACTGAGACGGGCCCTGAGCCCGAGGTCCCAGAACACCTTTATCAGAGGTGGGCTGGGCCCAAAACTGCCACATGTATCCCCCACACCAGGCTGCCTTGTCCGCACAGCCTAGTTGGGGGAGGGCGGACCCTGCTGAGAGGCCCTCCCCACCCCCAGGCTCTTTTCTGCACTCCTCCTTGGCAGCAACCCCCCTCACACACCCCTTCCCCAGAAAGATGAGGGCTGAAAGTCCCCAAGCAGGATAAGCTCCCTTCCCACCTCCACCCTACTTCTTACCCTGCCACCAGCTACCTCAGGTCCTCTGCTCCCTCCTCACCCCTCTGAGGATAGCCTGTGCCATCTGTTTGTCCATCTCCATGGTAACAGCTTGCTAAGCAGAGGGCGGTTCTGGGAGAGGAGGCTTCTGGGAAATGTAGTCTTCTGTCACTGTCCAGGTTTGGACCCAGAAGACCATCTGTGTAGGTCGCTCAACGAGTGACAGCCTGGAGCCAGTTTGTGTCCACTCGCAAGAGCTGATTGTTAAAAAATAATGATAAAATAAAATTTTTTTAAAAAGAGCTCATTGTTAAAATTTCAGAAACGTTTGCAAGCCAGTTGACAAATTGCCGTGATCACACACTAAGCTATAAAAACAGAAATAAATAGATGATGTTAAAAGCAAAGGTAATTAAAACTCATCACTTTTTCATTATTTGACTACAATTTACTAGCATGTATGTTTCTGAAGTTACTTTTGACTACCGTAGCTGTGTAATGGAAATGTTATATAATGGCGAGCTACTCTGAATTTCTTCCCAGCTTCTGTTCAGTGACATCATGTCGACAGTTTAATATGGGCAAATGTTGGGGTGCCAGGGTGGCTCAATCTGTTGGGGGCCTGACTCTCGAGCTCAGCTTGGGTCTTGAGCTCAGGATTGTGAGTTCAAGCCCCACACTGGGCTCCATGCTAGCCCCTAAAAAATAATTAAATAAGGGCACCTGGGTGGCTCAGTGGGTTAAAGCCTGTGCCTTCGGCTCAGGTCATGATCTCAGGGTCCTGGGATTGAGGCCCACATCGGGCTCTCTGCTCAGCAGGGAGCCTGCTTCTTCCTCTTCCTCTGCCTGCCTCTCTGCCAACCTGTGATCTCTCTCTGTCAAATAAATAAATAAAATCTTTGAAAGTAAATAAATAAATAAATAAATAAAGCAATAAATAAAATAAAATAGGCAAATGTTATGGACTAGGGCTTCCCCCTCCTGAGCCCACTGTTTAGCACTTACCAGACACCACTGCCTCTGCCCCACCCATGGTCCATGTGCCTTCATCAAGACAGATGGAAACCAGTGTGGGTCCTGACATGTCTGCTTATCATGGTAGACAGTATGGGGCTGCCTGAGTCTTGGGTTCTAGTCCAGGTGGGTCTCTAATTTCATCTATAACTCACAAGACAGGGAAAACGTATCCAGAAGGTTAGCGGTCCCTGAAAAGTAATTTTACTCTTTCGAAATCGGAAGAAAAAAATAAATAGACTAATGTTAAGTACATACTTATGAGACCACCCTGAATTATATTCGTCTTTATACCAGTGCATTCAAAAATATATTTTTACTTCTTTGTTATTAGAGGAAAGGGCCCATGAACGTTGCAAAGCAGACCTGTGGGTGTTGGCGGGGCTTGCCTGGAAGAACCCCATCCCGACAAGTTTGGTCCGTTGCAGCCACTTGGGGAGACAACAATCACCTCAATTCTCAACCATAAATAAGGATTTTTAATTCTGGCCGGAATATTACTCAGTCATGAAAAATACAGTGTGAAGGATAAATGAAGCTGACGACAAGGTCGTGGGGCAGTGTGTCCTACGATTGCTTCCGGGGAATTCCCTTGGGGTAAGGGTGAATGAGGGGGAGGGAATGGTAAACAGGTGGTTTGTCAGGCTGATCCCATTTCTTCTGTGTATTTATTTATTCCCTTTCATCCCTATCCTAATTCCATTCTCTGACCTTCTTAGGGACCCATTCTGATCCATTTCTTTCCACAAAATGAGTGCTGTTTTGCATGCTGCTGTTTTTAACTTAGGTACACGATGGTGTGTTAATATCTCCTCTGTTTCTTCTCTTTTCACTAAGAATGGTGTTTTTAGTTCCATCCATGTTGCTGTGTGTCCACCATAGGGATCCACTCTATCTTCTCAGTGATGGACACCATCCTCAAACCCCTTTACCACAAACCCCTTCTTTTCCACTACAGATAATGCAACACACGTCATTAGCCGTGTCCCTTCTAGCCTGTAGGAGTGTTCCTCTCCGGTAAAGAACCAGGAGCAGGATTGTTAAATGAATGGCAGTGCCCCGTTTTTGACCAGGCTGTGAAACCTACACCCTACCCAACGTCCGCAAGACTTGAGAGACCCTAGTACCCTCGCCCCCACCCAGTAATTGACATTATCCAGCTTCCTCTCCTGCCCTTGTCCAGCTTCATACAATGAGGATGCAGTGAGGTCCCTCCCGTCATCTTCAAGTGAACTCCATGATCACTGATGATTTTAAATGTGTCTTCATGGGCTAACCTATTATGTTTAGGTAATTCCCTCTCTAAAATTGCCATTTAAAGCCTCAGCCCACTTTTCTCTATTAGGGAAGTACCCTTGTTTTGATTTGCAGGCCTTCCAGATGTAAATCCTTGGTTTCAGATGTTGCAAATACCTTCCCTTCATTCTGTCCCATGCCTGCTAACGTGGCCTATGGTGTCTTCCATGGAACAGAAAAACCCTAAGTTTGATGGAATTAAATGTATCAGCTTTTGGTTTGCTGTTCTGTGCTTAAGATTTTTTGTTTGAGCCCTTTGTCCATAGGTCACAAAAATATTTTACTACACTAACTTCATCATTTGGCCATTCCATTGAGAACCTCTGCTCTGCCTGGACCCCATCTCTGATGAGGAGTTAGGTAGGGATCCTGTTTTATTGTTCTTCATATAATGAGCCACTTTTCCAACATCATCATGAGACTATCTGTCCCTTATTGGTGATGCCACTATTGTTGCACTGTAAGACTCCCCACGTGTGTATAAATCTGCCGCTGAGCCTTTTCTTCTGTTCCACTGGTCTTAATGCCTATCCCTGCTCAGACTCCATGTTGGATTTACCACTATGGCCTTGTAATATCTTTACATCTGCAGGTCAAGTCTTATTTCTATGCTCTCTTTCTTTAGGTTGACTTAGGTATTTGAGGGCCATATGCCTCTGTATGAATGTTAGAGTACATTTGGGAAAGTTTAAAAAAAAAACATTTGAAATCTTTATTGGAACTGCATTGTTTCATAGGTTAATTTGTGAAGAATTGTTATCTTTTGATATCAAGTTGTCTATCTGGGAGCACACAGTCAGTAAGTCTTCTTATTTCCTGTACATCTGTTATAACATAATGAAAAACACAAGGAATGAAGAAGCTGGGGCAGAGCAGAAGAAGCAGGCAGGGAGGCAGGGTGGGAGGCCCTCCTTACAGGTGACCCCGGCAGTCCGGAGCAAAGCCATGGCTCAGTCACTTTCACGCTGGGCTGGAGGTTCAGACACCGGGCAGCCCTTCTGGCCAGAGTCTCCCTGAAACCTTCGTCCATTCTTTGGGGCACATACTACTCTGCCCTGCTTGATGGGCTCAGTAGGTGAGGAACTGGCCCAGCGTAAGTTGCAGAGGACAAATGTGGTCCAGGTGGGCTGACCTCAGAGTCTGTACCTTTAGGCCTGGTGCCGCGCACCTCCAAGATTGCTACTTTGGTCGTACAGTGACAGTGGAACCCCATCCCTCCACACTGGGACTTGAGATGGATTTTTGCCACCCGGCCTTAGCATGTGCTCAGTTTGACACTCGGGACCACTTCTAGGGTGACCCCAGGTAATGAGGACCCCCCCCAGCCCCTCTGCCCTTGCCTGGCCCTGGGCTAGATGGCCAGTGGAAAGGGACACATGCCCACCATTAACCACATCTCCCCATCTTCCCTCTCCATCGGCACCAGGAAATCCAGCCCACTTGGTGACTATGGTTTGGTTGCCACCGCATCCAACTGGGAAAACCAGAGCCCAGAGTTTCCCAGGAGACTCAGGGATCAGGGCTGAGGCAATAATTCTGGAACCTGGGAAATGCTCTGGGAGGAAGAAGAGGCAGCCAGAGAAGCCCAGCTTTGCGTCAGCCCCACATGCTGAGCAGCCTTGGCCAGGTTGCTGGACTTCTCTGGGCCTCAATTTCTTTCTGCTACACAGGGGCCCGGTCCACTTGGCAGGGCTGTAAGGGATCCGGAAGGGAGCTTTGACCCTTCATACTCTTCCCGTGTCACGCACAGTTCTCAAAGGCTCATGCTTCACACAAAAGTGCCACTTGCTTTCTTTAAGCCACAGGGGTCTCTAATACCATGCTCCTTACTTTTGTCACCTCACTTGATGCTCTCAGCTTGGGGCAAGAACTTGATGATCTCCATTTAATGAACAGAGACACTGAGGCTCAGAGAGGGGAGGAGGCATGCCTAGCATCACACAGCCCCTAAGTGGTGGAGCTGGAATTTGAACCCAGGCCTGTCAGACACGAAAGCGACTGTAGAGCACACAGGTTTGTGTTTAGAAATTTGAGACGTTGGGGTAAGGGAGCCCAGCCCTCCAGCATGAGAAATAGATGTCTGTAAAATTAAGTCCCCAACCCACCAAGCTTGCCCACAAAATCTGATATAATGGGACTTTGCTGTTGCAATTTTCCACACCCTAGAATTTCTCTTCCAGGAACAAAGCGACTTGCATAAAGCTAGGGCCTCCGCCTTCCTGCCTTTTCATCCGTTTGCTGGGTGGGAGTAGGCAGCCCAGAGGCTGTGGGGGAACAGCTCATCATAGTGGCTTTTCACTCTAGCAGGTGCTTGACCTCAACAAAGCACACTGGCCAGAGGGGCAGGGGTGGGGAAGGTGAGATGGCCCCAGTGGTTGGGAACTTAAGGCTGGAGTTGGGGCATGAGCGCATGGGGGGGGGGCAGCCAGAGGACTGAGACTTTCTGCCCCCTCTGCTCTTTTTTTTCTTTCTTTCTGTTGCTTTATCTATTAATTCTCACTCTCTCTTGCTCTCTCTCTCTCTCTCTCTCTCTCTCATCTCTGCCTCTTTTGTTTCCTACTGAGGAAACCAGCCCGATATTGCAAAACGGAGGCCAGCCACTGGAGGTGACACACACCCAAGCCAGGTCTGGCCTGAGACGCTCGCCTGACTCAGAATCCTGCCCGACTGATGCCAAACTCACACATCCAGCTATTCAGCCAACACATATTTATTTGGGGACTGAACCGTGCCAGGCTCGGGCTGGGCTGAACTGGTGAGTGAGGCCGATGTGCTCGCTGGATGCGAGCTCAGATTCTGGGGGAAAAGCCTGCCCTGTCTCTGCTCAGCCTTGCCTGCTGCTCCCCTGCCCTGGCCCTTGGCCCTCATGTGTGCCGAGCTCTGCACCATTTATCCGAGACCATGGTGACGGCAGCTCAGAGGTCGGGCCATACACGCGGCTGTCAGAATGGGGGGGGGGGGGCTAGTGGTGTCACACCCCCTACTGAAGAACTGGCATTGCCTGAAATGTCCCCTGGACAGCTAGAGGGTTGGTAAGCCCCCTGAATGGTGGGGCTCATCCGTGAAGATAGGTCCAAAGATCTAGTCCACAACTGCCCCAGAGCGTGAGAGGGTGAGGACAGGCAGCCAGAGGGTGAGGGTGTGGGAGGGCAGTGGCGAGGGGGAGGAAGGGGAGATGCTGGGCTCCTTCAAGGGGAGACCAGATGGTGGCCAACGGCAAGATAAGCTGCTTTGCTGTGAAGGCAGGAAGTGGGGGTGTGGAGAGGGGGGCATTGCTGGCAGGGGTCTTTGGAAGGGGACAGGGATGGGGTGGGGGCACCGCTCTGTGCTGGCAAGGGTCTTAGGGGTATAGGAAACTTAGACTCCTGCTATCCTGGATTTGTGGACTTTAGGACCCTTTGAAGTATCCGGATGGAACCTTTGAAGCCAGGTGGTCCCACCTCGTCCCCATCTCCTCCCTCCCCAGGCACATTGTAGAAGCATGGAAACCAAAGCCCAGAGGGAGACAGGAAGCAGCCTGAGGCTCCATGGGGAGTCAAAGCTGAGTCCTGAATGTGGGGCCGGCTCCTGGTCTGACCCCACAGAGGCCTCCTATTCCTGAGACGTGGTGTGGACCTGGTCCGCTCGGCCCACGCCGGAAGAGGCAGACACGGCGCTCCAGCTGGGGAAGTAGAGCATGGTGAACCAGCAGAAGATGAAGACACCTGTCGGGAAGGAGACGGCCTCCGTGAGCCTGGGTGCAGACCCCTGGGGAGCTGGGCAGCCTGGCTGGTCGCAGAGACAAAGAGCTCAAGAACGGATGGAAACATCAGGCAAAGATGAAACTGACGCCTAACCAAGAACCAAAGAGAAATCTTGGAAATAAGAAACAGAGGCCTTGGGGCACATGGGTGGCTCAGTTGGTTAAGCGACTGCCTTCGGCTCAGGTCACGATCCCGGAGACCCGGGATCGAGCTCCACATTGGGCTCCCTGCTCGGTGGGAAGCCTGCTTCTCCCCCCCTCACTCCCCCTGCTTGTGTTCCCTCTCTGGCTGTGTTTCTCTCTGTCAAATAAATAAAATATTAAAAAAAAAAAAGAAAAGAAACAGAGGCCTTTTCAATCACATAGACATTCATCTATCACAGAAAGGGAAGAGCAAAATATAGGCGTTTCCAGGCATACCCAAAAGGCAGCCCAGCTCTGCCATGCTCCACTAAGAGTTATTCCGAGACTCACGCCAGCGGGAAGAAGCGGGAAGGTGGGAGGTATAAAAACTAGAGTAAGCACAGAGATCGATAGAAAAGTCAAAACACTGTGTGGGCTTAAAAGGAACTGACAACTAAAACTTGAAGCAACCATCAAACTACAGAGACGCATCCAAGCGTACTAAGGACCGTCATGTTTGGAAGAGAGATGTACAGAGGGGCTCGCACTCAGTTGAGGCAATTCAGTAGCATGAAGTGAAATATTAAGGGTGACCTCTGGAAGAATAATGACACGGGCTAGTTTCAAGGTGCAACCCCAAGCCCGGGATGCCCCAGGTGTGGACTCATGATTCTGCCCCAGGGGGACCGTCTATGTCTCCTGCAAGCGTTAGCTCAATTACTCATCACAAAATCTGATGAGAAAGATACCAGCACTGTCCCAGCTTTAGAGATGATCAGAGGGGCTGGGCAGTAACTGGAACCAGGGTTCCCGTCCAGGTCTGCTTGTCCCCAAGGGCATCAAACCACCATGCCGCACAGCCTCAAGAGGCCCTAGGAGCCAGCCCTGATTGGGAGGGTCCCCACCCACTGGCTGTGAGACTTTGAGTCAAAGTCAGACCACCAGCTCTAGCCAGGGAAGGTCACGTGGGATGGGAAAATCCATTTGGGACCTTGGGTAGGAAAAGGCCAGTGGAGAGAAGGAAGGGGTTTCAACAGAGAGAAGAAAGAAGGTGAGAGACCACACACAGCTCCGAAGGAAAGAACAAGGAAAGTGTCTGCTTTGGTTTGGGAGCCTAGTACCAGCTCCCAAGAGGCCAGCCAGCCTGAGCGGAACCCTGTTTCGTGCCATCCACGTCCCCATGCCCCCAAAACACCCCCTCGCAGAGGAGGCAAACCATCACCTCCCTGGCCCAGGAGCCTCACCTTGCAGGGAGTTGAAGAGTGCGAAGACATAGATGGTGGATCTGCCCAGGGGTGTGAGGATGGCCAGCCACCAGGTCACACCCACCAGGCTCGAGAGGCCCAGCACCGTGAGGAACCCCTTCCAGTTTGGTCCCTGCTCCTTGCCGGCTGTGGCCCTCCGCAGAGTGAAGATCTTCCAGGCCACCAGGCCCAGGACCACGGCGCTGAAGAGGAAGGTGACAAGGAAGTAGCCATGGACGGTGATGTAGAGGGCAGAGACAGCTGTGTTCTCCCGGAACCAACACCTGGAAGAGGCAGATGGCCACCGGGGCTGGAGATGTGTCCCCGCCTGGCAGGTCCCAGAGAGTCTCCCCTGACTGACTTTTTGTGACCAAAAAGACCCCTTCCCCCCGCCACCCACCAACTCCCCATTCTCCTGGGAAGGGGCTGTCATGAGGCTCTGATCCACCATCTCTTTAGACCAATAAGGGCAGAGGGGCCAATGTGGCCCAGAAGACATGCTTTGTTTACCCCACACTGTGTTGTAAAAAAATTGAATTAATGACCACCCTTTAAAAAAAAGGATGTTTGGCATATGTCCAGATTTCTGCTTTTTTTTAAAAAAAGATTTTATTTATTTATTTGAAAGAGAGTGAGGGAGAAAGCATGAGCAGTGGTAGGGGTGGGATGGGGGAAAGGAGATCAGAGGGAGAAGCGGACTCCCCACTGAGCAGGGAGCCCAATGCAGGGCTCCATCTCAGGACCCTAGGATCATGACCTGAACTGAAGGCAGAAGCTTAACCACTGAGCCACCCAGGCGCTCTCTGCTTTGCTTAAAAAAAGCACACCCGTGGCAGCTCTGTGCATGCCCATCTGTCTACTGCAGTCCCCACCTGGACCCCCGCGTGCATGTATGTTACCTCCCCAGCCCCTGTGGCCCCTGCATTTGAGGCTCCAGGGACAGGAGCAAGACCCCACCAGAGTCTCTTAGCACAGAGCCATGGGCCTGGGCAGGTGCTTTGGAGGAAGCTCACTCAGCCCCATGCTTCCTGCACTGCAGGGCAAGGGCCCGAAGAGTATGTCTATCACCCCACCCCCACTGTACAGATGAGGAGACTGAGGCCCTGGGAGAGGTCAGGCTAGCCCACACAGCAAGTCAGAGGCAGAACCTAGCTAGAACCAGGTCTGTCACCAATGTTGGGCAGGTTGTATCCTGCACAAGGGCAACCAGCTGAGGGGGCAGGTGGGGCTGAAATCCAACTCACCTTCCATTCCCCAAGCTGAGCCCCTGGCACAGTAGGTTGGCAGAGTTGAGGAGGGAGGGGGTACCTTTTTAAATTTGCCCACAGGTGCCGTATGGGTTGGTGGTGGCTTAGGCTAGAGCAAGGCATCCTGCTCCCTCTCTCCCTTCTCAGACCCCCTGTCGCATTGCACTTTCTCCTTCCTGTCCTCGGTGTACCCCTCCAGACCATGAGCTAGCTGGAGGGTCCTTTGCCTTGATGTGGTCTCTCTTCCCAGGATTCCCTCCTCTCCCCCCATCCCATTGGCCCAGATATGTGTAGCCAGGGGCCTGATGTCACCCCTGCTTCCCAGCCCCCACTCACAGCTCCAGCGTGGTGGCATTCCTCTTGTCGCGCATGGCATAGTGGCCGTAGCTGTCTGAAATCCCGGTACCAAAGACGATGAGAGCAGGAAGCCCTGGGCACAGCGGGAGGGGGTATAGCATCACTGGGGCTCCCTTGGCACATCCTCCTCCAAAATCCCCTCCAGCTGCCTGTCCCTCAAGCCCTGAGCCTGTCTGAGAGAAGGAGACACCTCTCTGCCCTAGACAGTTCTCTGTGTCCCCCCACCCACCCCGCTCTGCCCAGCTATGCTCTCCACCTGCCCGAGCTACACCTACCCCAGCCCACGAGGCTCAGCTTCAGGAAGTAGTGCCCAAAGTAGGTGTTGAAGACCTTGATAATGAGCAGGTAGAGGTGGAAGGCTTCCAGGCACATCCAGGTGAAGGTACAGAGTAGGAAGTAGTGAAAGACGGCCCCCCCGGCCCGGCAGGTGGCACCCGATGGCGGAGGGCTATGACCCACATTGACGAAGAAGGTGAGATTCAGGAGAAACAAGCTCATGCTCAGGGCCACGTGGATCTTGGGGGCATCTTCTGACTTGAACCTTTGCCCGTAGAACCTGGGGAGAGAAGCACCGATGAGAGGTGGCAAGAGGCCGGGCTGCAGCTCCTCTCAGGGGAGGCAACCTGCACCCCAGTCTCCTCACCCCACCCCCTCTGGTCAGCTCCTGCCAGCAGCCAGAGTGTGAGTGCCATCAGGCTTGGGCGCAGGAGCTCTCTCCTGGTTCACAGGGCCCTGATTGGGGGGGGGGAGGGTTGGTCTCATCCCTCATTCCATGCTCTAGCCAAACTGAACACTTTGGAATTCCCCGAATGCATTCTGCTTTTCCACCCTCCCAGACTTTGCCTCGGCTCTTCTCTCTGCTCTCAATGCTTTTTACTACTCTTCCTTTAAAACTTCCCCGGGCATTTCCTTCTAAGGAAGCCGTCTCTGAATGCTACTTAGCCCAGGCTGATCTGGAAGTTTCCTGCAGTGCAGGGTAGCCCCCTCCCCTCCCCTGCGGCTGTGACCCCAGGCTAGCACAACTGGCAGCAGGGGGCCCTGATACATTAGTTCAGTGTGTGGACTGACCAGATGCAGGAGATCAGGACATAGTAGGGAGAGTGAGGCCCAGAGAGGGACGGGGACTCACTCCCTCTCTGTGGAGCTCCTGCTCAGAATTCCTAGCAAATCAGATCCCGAGGGCTATCACTAGAGGAATGGGAGCCCCGGGTGCCTGGACGGGAGCATGAGGAATCGGGCCCAGCTCACCTGAGGTGCCAGGGCGCACCCGTGACAGTCGGGGGCAAGTCCTGCTGGCGCGCCAAGCCCGGCTCATGAGGTCCAGCTGTGCAGCCAGCTGGTAGGCCATTCTCACCTTGCTGGGGGCAAGGGCTGTGCTCCAGGCCCGGGCTTGGCGGGGGGCAGGGCTGGTACTGCTCACACTCACGCTTTAGTCTGAGATGGAGGGGGTGAGGCTAGAGGGGCTGCAGCCCAGGGCCACATGGGGACAGAGGCGAAGAGGCATGTGGAGAGCTCTGGCCTGGACCCAGGGAGCCTGAACACAGGCCACCGTGATCTCTGCCTGTCCTGCACCTGCTCCTCCTTCTGCAAACAGACCTGTGTCTCCCCAAGGAACACCCTTTCCCACTCACAACCCCAATGTCTGAGTGAGGTTGGCCTTTAGTGAGCTTAAACCCAAGAGCAAACACATGACCTGGCCTGGCCAATCAGTGTGACCTATCCCTTGACCACAGTGGCCTGTTCAGTCATGGGCACATGACCCAAGTGAGACCAGCAAAACTCCACTCTGGTATACATGGGATAAAATTGCATAGAAACACACACACACACACACACACACACACACACACACATACACACACACAAATGCATGTAAAAATTTATGGAAGTCATACTGTAGTTATAAGCACTGTATCAATGTTAGTTTCCTGGTCCTGATATGACACTACAGTTCTAGAAAATGTTATTACCGAGAAAAGCTGGATAAAGAAACCAGGGGACTCTATACTTTTGTAATTCCCTGATAGTCTACAATTATATCAAAATAAAATGTTAAAAGAAAAAGGCTTCAATTGGAATTGGTTTAGAAAATTTGCTGCCCAAATCGAGTAATGTACACCATCTTGAATTTTAGCTGAGGAATTCTATGAGCATGTATGTTTCTGCTATAAAAATGTAGTTACTGTATGGCACTCAAGTACTATGTTAAATGATCCACTAACAACAACAACAAAAAATTTGCTGCCTAGGAAGCTAAGAAGCTGTGAGATAATCCTGGGGCTCCCCAAGTCCCCTGAGCATGAAGAAGCTGCTTGACATGATTGACAAAGGAGAAAACAAAGTTGAGAGAAGCAGAGGAAAAGCAAGTCCCAGGGACATCTTTTGAGTCCCGGATCCAACCATGCCTGAAGGGAGATCAGTTCCATGAACCACATATTCCCTATTGCATTTAAGTGAATTTGAGTTCAGTTTCTGCCTCTACCAACTGAAATAGCTCTGACACATTTCAACCCCCAACTCCCTTTTATAGATGAGGAAAACAATGTTTGGAGAAGATATCAGCACAATGCTGCATAAGCAGGGGACTTTCTAGCTGTTCTGCCCCCACCCTTGAGGACAAGAGGGAGACTTGGGGTGGGGGTGGGGGATCACCCACCTTAAGGCAGCATAGAGGACAATGGTGAAGGCCAGGAAGATCATAGAGGCTCCACAGCCAGCCTGGGAAATGCGAACAAGGGACTGCACAGTGGCCCGGTCCAAGATCGGCATCTGTGGGCGACTCCCCCACACAGGGATCCCATCAGGTGGAGGCCAGGCTCCACACATCCCAGGGCCCTGGCCCCTGCCGGGAAACCTCAGTACCCCCAGAACTGCTGGGATCAGAGTGGGTGGGCTGTTACCAGCAGCAAAGCAAAGAAGGTCAGATGGTCACAGCGACAGATGGTCCTGTTGGCTCCAAGATCCGTGGAGCAGCCCGTGGAAGACCAGTCTCCTATTGACCCTGGAGAGGAAGGGAGGGGAACATAGGGGAGTATATGGGAATATGGGGGAGTGGAGGGGGCCAGAGAGGAAGGAAGAGAGGGAGGGGCCTCCTCCAGCGGAGCTCTGCCCCCACACCCTCCCTGCCTACCTTTAGTCGCATCCCAGAACACACAGCTGAGGACCATGTTCTGAAACCAGAGAATGGGAGTCAGGGGGAGGCAAGTCGAGGCAGGGGGAAGTTGGCAGAGAGGAGAGCAGAGTGCGGGGAGGGGAAGGGAGAGGACAGGGTGCCCTACCCCCACCCTGGGTGTGCATTGGGTAGGAAGAAAGGCTCACCCCTGGGTCACACAGGACCACATGATCATGGTTACACAGTGTGCCCTTTGGTGTGCGTGGATCAGCATGTGAGAGGTGTGGGCACAGTGTGGGACAGCGGGGGAAGGCTAGCATATCTGTGTACGCGTGCCTTTAGGGGACCATGTGTGCAGGTGGGCGTGCAATCCCATGTGCATGCCCGTGGGTTTGCCAGGTCCTCAGTGCTCCTCTGTCAGCATGAGTGGGAGGGGGTCTTAGGGTCGAGTGGACATTCGTGTGCAGGTGGCATGGGTCCCTGAGCACATCGTGTCTATGGTCTCAATGGCCGGGGGGATGTGGGAGGTAGAGAGGTGCAGAATCCTATGTCTGTCTATGCGTATGCTTGTGGGTGACAAGACCCTCGACAGCTGTCAAGCTTGGGCTTGGGCGGGGCGCTCACGGGGGGTAGGTGCTGGTGGGAGAACGTGAGCTCCAAAGGCTCAGCCAGCCTGCCGACAGGTACACTGCCCAAACTCAAGCCCACCAGGCGATTGTTCAACACGCGGCCGCCATCCTCCAGGCTGAGCTGCGGGCCCTGCGGAAAGAGACAGGGAACTGTGCTTCAGAAGGGACTGTCCCAATCCAACCTTGCTGGGGTCTCCTGGGAACCTCCAGGACCCATGACCCCAGCCTAGAGAGTAAAGTCTGTGGCTAGGGGACCAGGGGATTCAGGGGTCCTGGGCAGCCTTCCTCTCGCTGGCCCCTGCAGTCTCCTGCCCGGGCTGGATCACAGTGGGCCCGAGACCCCAGGCCAACTGGCCACAAAGCCATGCACCCAACAGCTCTCCTTTGCCAGCATTACACACCTCTGAGGATGCATGCCTGGGACCCATTTGCAAGCACACAGGTGTGCTCATTCGTGCAGACACGGTCACATGGGCACACATGTGACTGTGTGTACACCAGGAATATGAAAGAATATGCACATGTGCCTGTGTGCAAGGATACACAAGGGGATACAAATGCTTGGGCTACACAGGCAAGTCCAAAGACTCTGGTGTATGGGATCCAAACGTCTGAGTGTGACCAGTGGGAGTCCACAGTGCCCTAACTCTAGATGCAGATGTCTGGGGTGATCTCAGGCTGCTTTAGAAATGTTCTCTGCAGGCTCATTCCCTCCTCCATCCCCATGGGGACCCACAGTGGAGCCTCCAGAGAAGGCAAACTGGGGCACAGGGCCCTGGTGAACCGAGCATTGACCCACTGAGCTGCCCTGAGCTTCCACCAGGCCTCTCCTCACCTTGAAGAGTATCCCCGGACCGATGTCCAGGATAGTGATGGCCAGCAAGACCTCCGACCTATTGCCCTGCAGGGATTGAAAGAGGCTCCTGGGCAGCCGGACTCTGTCGGGGTGTTCCTGCGCATCTTCTGTCACTTGCTCTGGAACCTGGAACCACAGACCACAGAGCTCCCATCTCTACCCCAGGCTTCCAGCCCCCAACACAGGGTTTTGCCCTTCTGCCACTTGAGAGGGGAAACTAAGGCACTGGGTGGAGAGGCAGCTCTTGAGGGCATCACTCTGAGAGGCAGGACACCTGTGAGCCCACGGACAAGCCACAGCACTCATGGACCCTCAGTTTTCCCACTACGGAGAATGGGGCTAACCAGGTGCCTGTGCAACCTCCCATCAGGGTCAGGCTCAGAGTAGGCTGTGAAGTTCAGTTTGAAAGTGTTCAAGGGAGGGTCGGCTGTGGTGCACTGAAGACCGGTGTCCTGCCGTCCCCTGTGCTGACACAGGGCCTTAGGGTCATGGTGTCTGGGTTCTGACCCGGGAATTACTGCAAAGAATAAAGCCCCCAGGCAGAGAGACTGTGAGAGCAGAGGCGGAAAATGCAAAACTTCACACGGAATATGATTTCCACCCCTGCCCAACAGTAAATTTTGTAAAAGCAAAGAATGGTTAAAATAATAAAATAAATTTCATTGGTGATTTGTTCATTCTTCCACTGGGGATGTAGCCTGGTCCCAGCGGGTCTTGCCTCAAGGGCATCTCATGGGCACTGGAACAGAAGGAGTTAGGGGTTGAAGACAAGGGACCCAACTTTCTCCTCAGTCTGGACCCTTATCAAAGGACATGGGGTGATATCTGGGGCCAATGGGTAACCCCACTCAGGGGGCTCAGCCACTTTGGTCACATCAATAAAGGCCCTATCTCTCATGTCTCCTTTTCCAGACAAACAGAGAAGGACCTCGGTGATGGCCATCTTGCCTGCTGCCTGAATGTCCACTCTCAGCTTCACTCCTTAAGGGGGCTTCACCCTCCCTGTACCCAGCACTCCCTGTGCATCATCTCCCAGAACCTTGGAAGTGGGCAATACCAGCACCATTTTACAGATGGGGCAAGCGAGGCTTAGAAAATTTCGGTCATGCGCCCAACATCACATTAGCTGATAAGGGGCAGAGCTGGGTCTTGAATCCAGACCAGTGTAAGTCTAGAGCTCATCTTACCGACGAGGGCTCTGGGGCCCAGAGAAGGGAAGGGGTTTCCTGGAAAACGACTAGTGAGGGGGTGGGGAGTCCAGGAATGGAACCCATGTCCCCTGACTCCCACTGTGGCAATCTTCTGAATTGTACAGGCCTCATGTCCTGGGTCATCTGTCACCTGGATCCACCCATTCAAGCAATGCACTAGCACCTGCTGGCGAAGCAACAGAGCACTATCAAATGGCATATGCAAGGGATAAGCTTTGGTGGGCACCAAGCCCAGACCAGGAGTTTCTCAGAATTCTGGCAGAGGGAAATGAAGCCAGAACCAGCCAACAGAGATAGGAAACTCTTCACCTGGGAAGGCGTCAGAGAGAAGAACAGGTCTTCTGAGATCTTGGTGCTGACACTCTGGACAGAAGCCTTCAAAAAAGGCATATTCACTACGCCCGACTGACTCTCCAGCAGATGCTGCTCGAATTTCAGCCAGTACCTGCAAAGGGCCAGGGATCAGGGGCCAGTGAGGGTCTTGCAGGCTGAGTTAGCCACACCCCTGACACTCAGCCTGGATGGCAGGAGAAGAGATGCCACGGGCAGCCACCCATCAGGCTCTTGGGGTAGGAGGCATGACCTAGAACATCAAAGGACAGACCCTGGGATCACTGCAGAAGGGGGCACGGGGCAAGCCAACTGGTTCGCAGGGATCCTAGCCAAGGGTCCCTCTCCACAGTGTATTTGTCCTTTTTTTGTAACAAAATATATATAATGTAAAGTTTACCATTTTAGCCATTTTTGACTGTACAATGCAGTGGCATTGAAAACATTCACAATGGGGTATGACTACTACCACTATCTAGTTCCAAAACATTCTCATCACCCCAGAAGGAAACCCTGTCCCCATAAAACAGTCATGCTTCCCCTCCTCCTCCAGCCCCTGGCAAACACCGAACTACGAATCTGCCTACTCCAGAAGTTTCATATAAATGGAATTGTATGGGCTCTGGTCTTTGCATCTGGCTTCTTGCACTTAGCATGTTCTCAAGATTCGCCTCTGTCGCATAAGCACCTGTGAGTATTCCGTCCCTCGCTATGGATGGACAATACGCCGTTGTGTGGAGAGACCACATTTTGTGAATACATTTATCCACTGATGGACATTTGGGTTGTTTCTGCTTTTCGGATGTTGTGAACAGAGTTGCTTATTTTCAAGTCCAAGTTTTGCTCAAAGACTTGGAGTGGAATTGCTGGGCCAAATGGTCATTCTAGGTTTAACTTCTCGAGGAACTCTCAAACTGCCTTCCACAGCAGCTGTATCAATTAACATGGTCACCCCCCACATTTGAAGGTGCCCGTTTCTCCACATCTGTGCCAACACTTGATGCTCTTCATTTTGTCCTATCTTGTTTGTAATTGTAGCCATCGCCATAAGTGTGAAGTGGTGTCTCAGAGTTTGAATTTGCATTTCCCTAATGACTCGCGATGTGGAACATCTTTTTTTTTTTTTAAAGACTTTATTTATTGGGGCGCCTGGGTGGCTCAGTTGGTTAAGCGACTGCTTTTGGCTCAGGTCATGATCCCGGAGACCCAGGATCGAGTCCCACATCGGGCTCCCTGCTCGGCGGGAAACCTGCTTCTCCCTCTCTCACTCCCCCTGCTTGTGTTCCCTCTCTCGCTGTTTCTGTCATCTTTTTTTAAAAAAGATGTTATTTATTTATTCGACAGAGAGAGAGATCACAGCAGGCAGACAGAGAGGCAGGCAGAGAGAGAGGAGGAAGCAGGCTCCCCACTGAGCAGAGAGCCCGATGTGGGGCTCGATCCCAGGACCCCGAGATCATGACCTGCGCTGAAGGCAGAGGCTTTAACCCACTAAGCCAGCCAGGCACCCTGATGTTGAGCATCTTTTCATGCACTCATTGGCCCCTATATCCCTTTATATATTCCTCTGAGTATCTCCAGCTGCGGGATGATAATTGTGTGGCCCGAGGGCCAACTCACACTTATTGAGCACTAACTGCATACTGGGAATTCGCCCTTCAAAGACTGAACTCTGTGGCAAATGACTTAGGGGAATGAATGGGTGTTGGAAGCACAGGGAACACAAAAGTTAATTGCCATTTGTTTTATCACAGCCCCTGTGCCATCAGCTAAAAGCAACACTTCCGGCCATGCCCTGCTCTCCATGGTATCAAGACTTCTCTGTGGCCAGAGGTCCTTTACCCAACCTGGGAAACTAAGATGTACTGCCTGCCTTCCCTTAGCAATTCTCAACGGGTGAGGGCTGAGGTAGCAATGAGAGAGAAAGGGAAGAAAGCAGACATAGCCATATCAAGACTGTTGGAAAGGAGTAGCTATGGAGGGCTTGTCAGGGAGACAAAAGGGAGGTTTGTATTTTCATATCATTTTTTTAAAAGATTTTATTTATTTTGACAGAGAGATACACAGCCAGAGAGGGAACACAAGCAGGGGGAGTGAGAGAGGAAAAAGCAGGCTTACCGCCGAGCAGGGAGCCCGATGCGGGGCTTGATCCCGGGTCCCTGGGACCATGACCTGAGCTAAAGGCAGTTGCTTAACCAACTGAGCCACCCAGGCGCTGCTTCATATCATTTTTGAACAGTTACAGTTACCGAGGGAAGAAACCCCAAGAAACCACAGAAAAAATAGTGTACAGTATAAGGAGTAAGCCATGCAAATATGTGCAAATGTCCGCTGGTGGGTGGGCCCTTAGCACACGGGCCAGAAACAGCAGGACGAGATTGATGAAATCCACTGATTGAGCTACAGGAAGAGTCCAGCTTTTATTTACCTTTTAAAAGTCTAAATAAAAAAGTATTGAGATTTTTTTTTAGTATTGAGATTTTCACTGTTATCAAATATAGTAGGGAATTATAAATGCATATATATGCACTTACTTGTATTTCTCTATATGTATAGATACACATACATATACACAGAGATATATGTACTTAAAAATTCTTTGGCCTCACAGAACAATGCAATTCCTTTTCTTGAGAAAAGATTTCCTCATTTGGTTCTCAGAGCACTTTAAAAAATTATTTTAGCTGTGAAATGTAACATACGCCAGAAAGTCTAAACCACAGATGTAAAGTTGGATTTTCAATGACAAAGTTGACACCAGTTTAAACGTCATGTTCTTTGTCGGATATTAGCATAGCCACACAGATATCTTTGGTTCATGTTTGTAGGCGATGTGTTTTTCCACAGTCCTTTTTTTTTACATTGTAAATGGTGTGAGGTTCAACAACTTGCCTTCTATCTAGAAGGGAATATCTCAATGTTCTCCAGACCTCGGAATGCCCAGAAAATTCCCTGAGGTGATGGGCCCCTAAACTGCTGCAGGGTTTATTTATTTATTTTGATTTTATGTATTTATTTGACACAGAAAGAGAGATCACAAGTAGGCAGAGAGGCAGGGAGAGAGAGGGGAGGAAGCAGGCTTCCTGCTGAGCAGAAAGCCCGATGTGGGCCTCCATCCCAGGACCCTGAGATCATGACCTGAGCCGAAGGCAAGTGCCCGCCTGCGGGGTTTATCTCCCATCCTCTAGCCCACATCTGTTTTCCTAAAGCATTGTAACTACTTGCCACTTTCTGCGCATCAGATCCAACGCACACGATTTGCCAGTATAGTGAGCCAGAGTGATAGTGCTGTGGAGAGCGTCAGGATGACTAAGGTGTCTATGAACTGAACGAGGACAGAGATCAGGACAATTGACAGAGCCCAGAGGAACCTGTGGCAGTCAGTCCACTGCTGGCTCGGCCAGGTCGAAGTAAACCATTTCCAGTAGCCCTTGAAAACTGGTATAGAGAACAATGCATTAGCCATGGAACATATCAACTGCCGGGCGTCGTGTTGATTTCCTCTGGGACAGCAGCTGCAATTGGACTCACCACCTGATTAAGGGTAGGTGAGTCCACAGGCATTCCCCAGCAGCCGCCTGACTTCCGGGGAGTCCCGGTAGGCAGGTACGGAGTTGCGGTAGGCTTCAGCGCCTCTGCCTCTCTCGAGTCCTTTATGGTGGCATTAATCTCTGCGGTTCTCCCCAGGGGTGCACTTCGGTTTGTGGTTTCCTATCCTGGATCCTGGGAAGGAGAAGACATTCCAGGAGCTCCCATTTAGCCCATCAATGGAATGGCCTCCCAGAGGCGCACAGAAGGAGAAAGCATTCTTTTCAATAAATGGTGCTGAAACAATGAGATAGCCAAATGCAAATAATAATAGTAGTAGTATAGTTAGACATCTACCTCATACTGTGTATAAAAATTTAACTCCAAACGTATAACATAATTATAAGAGCTGAAACCACATATACTTAGAGAAGAAAACTTAGAAAATCCGTAGCTAGATGAACATTTCTTTGATATATCAAACACAAACACACATTTAAATATGACTTCCTCAAAAGAAAGCGGTTTTGTTCTTCAAAAGACATATTGAGAAAACAAAGAGACAAGGCATACACTGAGAGAAAATATTTGCAAATCGACATCTGATAAAGGATTGGCACCCGGAATACATGAAGAATTCTTAAAACTCTGGGAGTCTGGGTGGCTCAGTCTGTTAAGCATCTGCCTTCAGCTCAGGTCATGATCTCAGGGTCCTGGGATGGAGCTCCGCATCGGGCTCCCTGCTCAGCACAAAGTCCGCTTCTCCCTCTCCCTCTGCCCCTCCCTCTCCTTGTGGTCTCTCTCTCTCTCTCTCTTTCTCTCTCTCTCTCGCTTTTTCTCTCTCCAATAAATAAAATCTTTTTGAAAAAGTAATTCTTAAAACTCTGTAGTGAGAAGACAAAACCCAATTTAAAAGAAGAAGGAAAGATTTGAATAGTCATTTCTACCAAAGAAAAGATACAAATGGCTACTCAGCACATGAAAAGATATTCAGCATCACTGGTTATTTGTGGAACACAAGTTAAAACTGCAGTGTGCCACCCCTGACACCGGATGGCTATAACAGCCAAAAAGACTGACGATGTTGCAAAGGGTAATAGAACTACAGCCCTTTTTCATGCTGAGGGGAAAGCAAATGATACTCTTTGAGGAACAGTTGGGCGTTTTTTAGAAAGCCAAGCATATCAGCTAAGCCAGCAATTCTGCTCCTACACGTTTACCCAAAAGAAATGAAAACATACATTTACAAAGATTTGAATTCAAATGTTCATGGCAGCAGTACTGAGAATCACCAAACCGAAAACAATCCAAATGTCATCAATTGATGAATGAATAAACAAATCGTAGTATGCCCACACAGTGGAATATTACTCAGTAACAAAAAAAGAACAAACTATGGATGCGTGCTAATGTATGGATATAACTCAAACATATGATCAGTGAACGAAACAAGACTCAAAAGACGTCGTATGATGCCCTTCTAGAAAAGACCCAGAAAAGGCAAATTTGTGGAGCACAAAGCAGATGAGCGGTGGACTGCGGCTGGGCCTAGGGGCAGGGATTGCTTGCAAATAGGCATAAGGGTCCTTTGGGGGAGGTGGAAGTGTTCTTTTTTTTTTTTTTAGATTTTATTTATTTATTTGACAGGGAGAGAAATCATAGGTAGGCAGAGAGGCAGGCAGAGAAAGAGGGGGAAGCAGTCTCCCTGCTAAGCAGACAGCCCAATGTGGGACTCCATCCCAGGACCCTGAGATGATGACCTGAGCTGAAGGCAGAGGCTTAACCCTCTGAGCCACCCAGGCACCCAAATGAGTCTCAGTGGTTCCACACACTGCACATACACACAATACCATAAATTATTCAACTCTAACAAAGGATGGACTAGATGGTATGTAAATTGTACCTTCATAAAGCTATCAAAATAAATAAAAAGAAATAAGATATCACATATCCTTTCCAGAATGGCAAAAATTAAAACGATCGATAATAGCAAGCATCGTGAGGACTCTCACACATGGTCATGAAAGTATAAACTAACGTGGCCACCACGGAAGACTGTGGCAGCGTTGACTAAGATCCATCATGTGTCTACCTTTCGTCAGTGCTGCTTCTAGGTATTTACCCAAGATAAATAAATGTATATGTTCTGAAAAGACATGTACAAAACTGTTCCTGGCAGCTTTATTCATAACAGCCCTGGTTAGGGATGAAATGTTTGTGCTGCAAATTCATATGTTGAGGTGGGTTGATGCCCAGACCGACCTCCTGGGATTGTGAAGATAAAGAAGATAACTTGGTTAAGTGCTCGATTTTGGGACAGAATCCACATCTTCTGACCCCGGAGTCCCTGCTTTTTCCAAAATGCTTATCCCCACCATAAGGCAGCACAGAGAGGAGTTCCCAGAACAACCTCTCCCCCCCCAGCAAAGAAGCTACTGGAACAGTTACGAGGCGGGGGAGGGGTGGCAGATAGCAGTGTTTTCAGACCACAGAAATGACATTGCTCAATCAGATTGCTGTCCTAACACTGAGCCTGAGAAGACAGGCTTTTCATTCATTTTTTTCAACAAACACCCGTTGGGTGTCAACTATGAGCTTGTCCCGAGTATCTTAGATTGATAGCCAGCTTTGATTCAAAGGGATAGGAGAGGAGAGAAGCAAAAATATTTTTGGAGCTGATTCTTCAAGATGCTGTCTTTTACATACCATCTACTCCCCATATCTCTTAACCTTTTGGTTTTAGCAGTCTCTTGGTCTTATTGAGTCTACATCATATAATATTTCTAATCCATCCCTCCTTTCCAGATGTACAGTGCCAATTGTTGGTGATAGTGGTGGTTCCGCCTTTGCTCCTACCCAGACCGCTGTGGTTGCCGCCTACCTGGTCACATCTCCAGTGTCACCACCCTTGTACCCTTCCCTGAAACCTGAGCAATCTTTCTCAAATGCAAAATTGACCATGCTCTTCCTCTGTTTAAAATATGTCCTTGTTCTCCCCCCCTCCCACACTGGTATAGCCTACCTGACCCTTCACACTTTGGTCCCTGCTTTTATTTCTAGCCTATTCCTTACCCAATCCACCTCCCCATTGTTGCCTCCATCCCCAGCACCTGTTCACATTTCAAAGCCCTGCCATTCTCCCCCAATACTCCCTGAAGTTCTGAAGCCCATAGCCCTTAACATAGCTTGGATCCAAGTAGAAAACTCCTATGCAGTCTTCAAAGCCTTTTTGTGAGTCACCTCCTCTGTGAAGCCTTGGCAGTCTTCCTTTCTTTGAGCTAACCTGCCACTTTGTCCAATCTTTTCTATGACTTCACTCTAGAATCATCAATGTTTGGGCCTGTGTCTGACCTTCCACAATGGTAAGGATGGGGGCTGATTCATCTCTGCAACCCCTGGATCAGAAAAATCTCAGTGAGTGGATCAGAGCGAATGTGGGTGTCAAACAAGAGAGTGGAAAGATGAGATGGGAGCAGCATTTTCAGAAGCCATAAGGGCTGAGAGCTTGGTCTCTTCCTAACAGCCTCCCTGCCACTCTCAAAAGAGTCCCAGATTCCTGCTCTATGTCAGAAAGCCCTCTTACCTCTGCAACTTTTCCAGGTCACAGGTTTCATTCCCTGACTGCATGCACTTTGTGAAGCAGTCAGCAGTGTTCCCCAGGTAGAAAGATTCATACTGGTCCTTGTTGATGAGCCCCAGACAGACGTTTCTCGGTTGCTCATGTTTGTTGCTAGAATTTTCCATACCTGAAGGAGGGATGCAGAGGGAGTGAATGGGCTGGGTGGGGAGGCAGCAAGAGCAGGGGGTTGTGGATAAGATGCTCAGCCTCCAGGGTCTGGTGATGGGGGCTAGAATTCCAGTTCTATCCATTCACACTATGTGTACTTAGGCTGAACTCACTCTCCTCAGGCCTCAGTTTCCAGGGCAAAAGGAGATACAACCCCGACCTCATAGGGCCAGTGGGATGCTTTGCAGAAAGTGTGTACAAAGAGCTTGGCACATGGCTCTGTAGACTAAAGGATTCATATGTTAGTCCTATTACCCTTAACCGCCTCCTCCAGGGAGTCTGCTGGGCTTTCCACAGTTGTTCCATATTAGAAATTCCAAAGCCTTTGCAACTGTGGCCTCATGGTATAACTCTTGGGCATATTCTGTCTCAGTTTGCCGCTTTCTCTCACACTCTCATGAGTCTCACAGGCTACCTCCTGGGGTAGGGAGAGAACAGTGAGGGTCCCTAGAGCACAGTAAGCTGATCAAGGGCACCAGCAGGAGGCAGCTCCAGGACGAAAGACCAGCTCTCGTGACTTCCAGTTCAGCTCCCCTTTCAGCTGGTGTGAGGCATGGAATGGAACTTGGAGTCACTTACCAGCTGTGTGAGCTCAGGTAAGTTACTCTGTGAGGCTCCCTCTTCTCATCAGCCAAGTGGGACTAATAATACCTTTCTCGTGGGTTTGGGGGAAGATTAGAGATTGTCCATAAACATAAACGATATAGCCCATCATAAATGCTCAAAGAGCCAGCATCATTTACTCCAGGAGGTGAGAATTTCATTGCAAAACTCTATAATTATGTACTTATATTGGATATATGCATAGGTCTACATAGTTACCTCTCTCTCAATAAAATTAATACATGCACAGTTTTATTTTTAAACTGTACACAAGAGGGGTGCCTGGGTGGCTCAGTCCTTAAGCGTCTGCCTTCGGCTCAGTTCATGATCTCAGGGTTCTGGGATCGAGCCAGGAGTCAGGCTCTGTGCTCAGCAGGGAGTCTGCTTCAGCGGCTCTCTCTCTGCCCCTCCCCCCATGTGCACATGCTCTCTCGCAAATAAATAAATCTTTAAAAAAAGATCTTCATGATGCTGTTTAATGAGAAGCAAATACCAGATGACAATGTGTGTAAAAGGAGCCATGTTAAAGGAGGAAGGGGGAGAGAGAAGAGGGAAGAAGAGGGGGAGGAAAAGAGAGGGGGGTGGAGGTGCCATTCTCCATGCAATGCTAGCCCTCTGTGTGCCCGACGCTACAAATGGCTACTGGGCGGCGCCCTGACGAGTGTTCACAGAGCCACCCTCCAGGCCCGCCACCAGATTCCAGCACAGTTATGCATGTGAAGCTTTGGGCAAGTGCAGAAAAGATGACTATCTTTTTTGTGATTATTTTTTGAAGGCATTGGAAGCATTTAGCCCAGACAAAGCCTAGCCCAGGCACTGGGCGGAATGATGCCAGTCCCCACCTTAGGACCTATGCCACCCTCCCCCATCCTGCTCTGCCCCCAGAAGCTGGCCTCCAGGGACCACCTCAACCTAGGTTCAAGTGGGGAGAGGGGCCAGAAGTCAGGGGATGGTAGCTGCCCCTCCTATGGCTCCCCTCCGCCCCGGGGGCCTGCTGCTCTCTGGCATTGCCATAGCCTCCTCAGCACAGAGCCAGGCACGGCCCCGAAGGCCCCATTTACGGAATGAATAAATCAACGTGCAGACCTGTAAATGTCCACAAAAGGAGGAGACTCACCTTAGAAGCCTCACAAGGCCCTCATGCTGTTCAAACAGTGAGCACTTAGCCCAAACTGGAACTCCAATCACCATAGGTCACTTCAGTCGCTCAGAGGAGCCTTGAAGTCCCAATCGGTGTGGTTATGTGAAGGGCCTTCCATAAAGGGCCCAGTGTCCCTATATACCCGCTGAGATGGGGCAATAGTTACTGGGGGAACGAATCTGTCGAGGGTTTCCTGCAGGCCTGCTCTGCCAGGAAGACAACACTGCCATTTGGCCCCTTTTTTGAGCCAAAGACTGAACTTTGCTCTTCACTGAACAGAAGAAGATTCTTTGAAGCCCAAAGAGGTTGATCCATGTGCCCAGAGCCACATGACCCCCTGCTGGGCAGGCCAGCAGGACACCCGATGAGTCAAGAACAAAATAGGAGGAGCACTTGGGGAGCACTGTGATGGGAGCACTCCCTCTGCCTGAGGGGTTCACTGCCAACATTACAGAGCCCCAAGGAGGGTAGGTGAGAGCTGGCCAGCTGGGCCTAGGGTGGCCTTGGCTTTCCCGGGAGAGAAGACTGTCAAGGGCAAGGCCTGGGGTCCTCACACTGCTCTGGAGAAGCCCACGTGTGTGAACAAGGCTGACAGTGGGGGTGGGGGAGGGGAGTCTTGTTCCCAGCTCAGGAAACTGGGGACTGGGGGGGCCACTGCTGGGACCAGGAGAGGGGAGCTGGTAGGGGTGTCAGGGTGGAGGGAGGGAGCCAGACAAGGGGGTGGGGGAGGACTGGAGCCTCCTGACTCCCATCCCAGGAAGCTCAGAGGCCAGCTGGGTAAGAGTGTGTCTGGGGCCTGCCTGGGTCCCAGAGCCACGCCTGTGAGGGAGCCACAGCCCAGACTGCAGGGGTTTGGGAAGCTCTGTGGGGAGCACAAGATTCCTGAGACCCAGCGCTGACCCGAGTTTACTGGGATGACAACTAACTCAAAGGACAAGGTGAGAGAAGGCGCTGAGGCTGTGGGGGTGGGCTCCTTGGATGGGCATGTTCTAGACACCCCCACCCAGACCCGCTTCCCCTTCCCTGGGTCTCCTGGGCTCCCAGAGGATGAGGAATCAGCTGCTCACCTGAGGCCCAGAGTAGGAGGAGCAAGAGAAGCAGGACCCCCAGGGCCCTGGGTGTCATCATCCTTGGGCAGTCTTGCCCACGCTGGCCGGAGTCCTGTGTCTGAGCGTCCCTCCGGTCCCAGGCTCTGTGGTGTGGCCGTCCCCCTCACCCCCTCAACCGCCCCCCCCGCAGCTCAGCGTCGCGCTTCCTGTGGCCTCTTTCTCAGCCTTCCTGCTCCATGCCGCGTAGGCTGGGTTGTGAAAGGCTAGTGTGGGGAACTGGGCTGTGTTCCTGTCTCACCCCACCCCATGACCACCTACAGAGGGGGCTGCTGAGCTCACCCAGGCACGCTGCTAGGGGCTGTGAAGTTGGGGTCCAGCAGCCACAGAGGTCCCCACACCCACACAGACCCCTGGGGAAGGGTGATGAGCACAGGCTTTGGAGTCGGGCACACCTAAGGCAGACCCTCCTCTCAGTAGCTGTGGGCCTCTCTGATCCTCAGTGTCTTCTTCTGTAAAGCAGATGCAGCAATAGCGCTGCCATGCAGAGTCGTGTTGGGCTTTGAGGAGACCCATAATATGCCAGGCACAAGCCTGGCTATCGGATGCTCACGCGCCTTCCCTCACGCCAATGGGTTGAACAAGACTAGGATCAAGCCCATGCCTGTGGGGGCTCTAGGGGCAGACAACAAGCTCTCTAGGCCCCAGCCGTCCACGCCCAGAGCTGGTAACAGGAGAGGTGGGACACGGTGTGCAGCAGTGTGGGCTTGGGGGTTGGTCAGGCTTGGACTGACGTCCGTCCTGGCCACATCGTGACTGGGTGAGCTCAGGTGAGCTCTTGGCTGCTCTGAGCCTCTCACAAGACATGCAAAGAACTCATGAGATCATGCGAGTGCAATTGTCCAGACTGCCGGGCATGGCCAGGTCATTATCTCTTTATGGCCATCAGTACTGTGCAATTACTATCCTGTCGCCCAGCTGGTCACTGGTGGCCCAGAGCGGAAGTGGAGCAGCAAACACACGCGGGGGGCAGCATGAGGGAAGGGGAGGGGCTGACCACTCGGGCCCCAGCTCTGATGACTCTGAAGAAGTCGTGTGGATGAGGCCAGGTCCCTTGGCACGGTCCCATGGTCACTGCAAGATCAAAGGTAGAGAGCACCCTGTCAAGAAGTCGCATCCTCCCAGCATCCCCCCTCCATGCAGGGCCGGGGCTAGACGAGCTCTACCTTGGGAGTCTGAGGACCCACCCAGCTTCTTCCACTTCCTCCCACCCACACAGTGTCCAGACAGGATTCAGCTCTCCGCTGGGCCCTTTGGACCTGGGGAGGGTTGGGGGGAGGATGTTGGGGAAACTCATTGGCTGTGGGGGGCACGGGGGAATCTGGCGTGGGATTCCAGGCACTTCCTCTACAGGAAAGGCTTGAGGGCAAGATGGGAACCACAGGGCCTGTCCTGCCTCCCTCCCAGCAACAGCCAGGTGAGGTGAGATGTGGACAAGGGGTCCGTGAACTGCGACCTGCTGGGCCCATCACCGGAGACCCATCCTGGCATCAGGGCCCTCAAAGGGGCTCACGGGGGCCTACTTGTGAAGAAGGGCCTGGAAGGAGGGACCAAGAGCATCCAGCACACCTGAAAAGACAAGACTGGGATGGGGGGGCAGCTAGGAAAGTAGTAAGGATAGCTGGGCAGGGCCAGGGTGAGGCCCCATGGGGCTGGGAGCAGGCCTAGAGCCATGTGCCAAGCCCTGGGCCCCCCAATCCCAGGGTAGATGGAACTGTAACTTTGCTATCGGCCACCTCCCACCGATGCCGGCTTGGCTGGTGGGCTCCAGGTGGGCTCCAGTCTCCAAGGAAAAGGCCTCCAAGCTTCTGGTCGCTTCTGTCCATTTTCCACACCAGAGCAACGTCTGTGCAGGCAAACCCGGTTTGAACAGTGGTCCTGCTCTCCTAGGCCGCACAGCCCAGTGAGGGGCACAGTAAGAACCATCATGAGGCCCATTCAACACCTGTCCTCAGAAGGTGGGCTCCACCCCCAGGCCAGCCCTGCTCCGTCCCAACTGGCCTGGTGTTTCTAGCAGTGACTCTTGAAGAAGTACAAAAGAAAGTGCTCTAAATGTTTACACTGGTTTATTAAGTGATAACGACGGCTGATTTTTATTTCTTTTTCAGTGTGCTCTTCTACAGTTTCCAAATTCTCTACAATGAACATCTACTTCTTTAAATTCAAAAGACAAACGAGATCGTGCTTAAAAAGAAAGTCCTCCCCCATCTTTAAGGCTGAGATCCAGATCAAATGTTGCCTCCTATGGGAAGTCTTCCTGGATCCCCAGCAGGGAATGGTGGCTCCCCTTAAGAGCACATTTGAGCTCTAGGTCCAGGTCACCAGGGCAGAAACAAATTTGCACTGCTACGCTTCACAGTTCTTGCCACAAGAGGGCTTTGGGAGAGGCTGTGGGTCCCTGTGAGAGGTTTGGCAGTGGGGAGCAAGGGCAATGCAGCTTATAGACAGGCCGGACGGACAGGCAGACCCAGGTCTGCACGAAACATCTACACTAAGCCTGAGCCAGGGCAGGCGAAGGCCCGTGCAGTAGAGAAGTCTTACAGCAAGCACCAGGCCACTCTCGGCAGCCACAGCCCAAAATCCAGCGCTGAAATCGGGGCCCTGCCCAGAGCCGAGTCCGGGACTGGAGAGGGAGGGCTGCGGAGGCTGACGGAAGGCCCCAGCTCAGAGGTAGAGGAGCGGCTGCTGTGCTCCAGGAGGCGGCTCTCCTCCTCCAGGGATCTGGCTCAAAGCTCGGCCCGGCCCGGAGCGCCCTGAGTACCACGCCTGGGCTATAATGTCAGGGCTGCAGACTGCCCTCCAGCAATCGCCAGAGACAACAAGGCCAGAGGCCAGGGCCCAGGGCCCAGAATGCTGTCCATCCTTACAGGACTGGTACGCGACCTTGGAGTCTGTGGGCTCCCACCCACAGCCATGAGGGCTGGACCCAGCGGGTGGTGAGTTCAGCTGGGCCTGCAGCCCCCCATTAGGACGCCAGGAGTACGGTCCCTCTCCCCAGCCCCCATGAGGTGGACCAAGGTAATCCGCAGACCAATCCAGAAGGCCCCGCCTGGGAGTCTGGCTGCAAGGGCAGAAGCCCCTCCCCCTCAGGGGCTTGGGCCTTCTTCCCGAGTCTCTGGCTGACCCTCAGGTGTCAGGCCTGGCTGTGGGGGTGGCAGGCAGTGGTGAGGAGAGGCCGCATCCCTGGGTCCTCAGGCAGCTCCTGGCAGGCGACGGCCTAGATGCGGCTGGACGAGGTGCTGCCCGAGCTGATGGGGACCCTGGCGCTGTCCGAGCTGTTCTTCAGCGGGGAGGGCCCGCCCCGGGCCTGTAGCCGCATGGACCAGTACCAGAGGAAGATGAAGAAGCCTGGGAGCAGCGACAGGGCACAGGGTTCAGCAGGCAGGGCGCTCCTGCCCTTCCCCTCCTCCCTACACAGGCCACCAGCAGCTCTGTGATTTGGAGGGGACCCCACCATGCACCAGACACTGTGCAATGGCCTAAACCCCATCTCATTTTATTCTCTCAAGGTTCTCGTGAGATCAGGACTACTCACTACTATTCTGTTCCACAAACGAAGAAGCTGAGGCCCACGGAGGTACAGGGCTTTGGTGGAACCAGGAGTTAAGCCCTGGTATTCAGCCTCTGGAGTACCTGCTTAAGCAGCTCTAGGCCAGAACGGAGTGGGGTGTGTGTCTGTGTGTGTCTGCCTGTCCTTGGGTGGTGGGGTGTGTACAGGGGGGCAGGGAGAGAGGCCCTGCTGGCATTAAGCCCTGGCCCTCATGATCCAGGCCCTCTGCTCCGCTCCCCTCTGCCGCTCCAACCCCCTTCAGCCTCACTCCCCTTCACTGTTCTTCCATCATACAGCCTAGTGCTAGCCTCAGGACCTTTGCACTTGCTCCTCTGCCTGGCACACTCTTTCCTTAGACCAGACCTCCTCAGCCTATGCTGCACACATGCACCTCTGGGTATCTATTATAATGCAGAGCTGATTTGGTAAACCTGGGGGGACCAGAGCCTACACTTCTAGCAGGCTCCCCCACAATGTTGATGACTACAACCTAGGAACACACATGGAGTCACAAGGCCCTTGATCTCTCCTTGGTTGGACCCTTCCATTATCTTCAAATGTCTCCCACAGAGGCCTCCCTGGCCACACTTCCCAAAGTATCCCCAAGCCCAGTCCAGACTGGTCATCACATCTTCATCCTGACTGCCCTCCTCTCCGAGATCTCCCCAGATGGCTTCATGTTTGCTTGTCCACCCCTGGTCTTCCCCACAGGAGATGAGCTCCATGGAAGGAAGGCCCTCCCCTCACACAACCAGTTCACAAAGGTAGCCACAAGGCTTAACACAGGGCCCACAACATCGTAGGTACTCAATAAAGACTTGTCAACAATGGCTGGGGGGGCCCATTTTACAGCCGGGAAGACTGAGGCCCAGAAAAGGGAAGCCTTCGGTTTGAGTCCATATCTTCCCTGCCCCGTGCCCCATGTGTGGGCGCCCCGCCCTGAACGCCTACCTTGGAAGGCGGTGATGATGCTGAAGAGGTAGAGGATGACAAGCTGGAAGGTGCCTGAAGCAAAGGAGAAGAAGACCAAGGCCCAGGGCAGACCGAGGACCAGGCTGAGACCCAGCAGCGTCAGCACGTGGGGCCACTTCTGGGCGTGCGGGCGCAGCCGCCAGATCTGCACCACCATGGTGCCCAGCATGACCGTGTTGAACAGCAACACCAGGCTGAAGAGGCCCAGGTTGATGACGTGGCTGACCAGCGAGTCCCGGATCCAGCACCTGGGGGCAAAGATTGAGGGGTCAGCACACGATGGTGGGGCTGGTGCCACAGACACCACGGACTCGTGGGGGGATGTTACTTTCTTTCCAGTTCTCTGTGCCTTCATCTGCTCCAACCTGTGCAAGTTCACGGGCGAGAGACCAGCAAATCCAGGCCTGTGTTCACCCTCCCTGACCCCCCTCCCCCCAGCCACCACTGGACTGTCACCTCCTCAGCCTAGGTGCCCAGCCCCCCCTCCCCCGGCTAGTATGACCTTGGCCCAGGCTGCTCTCTGGTTCCTGCACACCGCTGTGCTCAGCCACTCACATGGAAGGGTAGATGACACTCCCTGGGGTCCTCTGAACAGCCAGGATGATGGAGCCGTAGTTGTTCACGTCCACGAGAGCCACCAATATCACCAGGAAGACGGGGAAGCCTGCGGGGTGAGCACAGGGAGCTCTGTCTCCCACCCTCTGAGGGGGGTCCATCCCCCACCCTCTGGCAAGGCCTTCTCCCAGGCTTATACTCAGCTCCATCTGGGGAGGTCCTCCATGATCAGACCCTCCCCTTCCCCACTCCAGTTTGGGTTTCCTATAGGGGGCCCCATCTCCCCGGACCTTCCCCTTTCCCTCACACCATCCCGGGGGCCTTGGAAGAAAGGGCAGGCACTAGGGGAGAAGGGAGGCACAGACAGGGAGGGCGGGGGACAGCTGAAGGGGGCACTTCCAGAGTCTGCACTGGGCCTTGACCTTGTCCATGGGCTAGAGCTTGAGAACTCTCTGGGAGGGGTCACCCACCACCAAATGCCAGGGTCTTGACCCAGAGTCAACTCTGAAGGAATTTCATGTGAATCAATGGAGTGAGCCAAGAAAGGGCTAGATGAGAAACACGGGAAGAGCAGTAAGTTGGGTGAGGGACATGGGGAGCTTGCTTGGAGGGCTGATGCAACATCCAGAAGGACTTGTGGTGTGCCCCCTGGGCCTCCAGGTCTGATGGAGAGGTCTGGGCCACGGGTAAATTGGGTGGTCTTGGCCAAGAATGAGTGTCAGAGCTGTTATGCAGAATCTGTTACCTGAAGCTTAGGAGGATCCAGAGACAGAGCCACTGCCAGCCTGGGTGAATCAGGTGAGTGGAGGACTAGACGACAGCCCACTCCTCCCCCAACTGGGTGCTTTGAGCAGTGCACAACCTGCACATCCATATGCAATGGCTCTGTCTGCAAACCCCCTTTTTGGAAGAGTGAGTGGTGTGGAGAATATGTGTTTCTTGGGGCAGTGCTCACTTCATCTCCCTAAAGGGGACCTTAACCCAGGTGAGGTCAAGAACACTTGAGGATGGGTGGGTGAAGGAAACAGTGAGGGAACAATCAGAGAGGTAAGCAGAGGAGTGGAACCAGGTGCCTGCACTTTGCCAAGTAGAAGAGGCTGGTCTGCGGGCCCCAGCAGCACCCTCCACCAGCTTACCCCAGCCCGTGATGCTCAGCTTGAGCAGGTAGCCGGGGACATAGGTGCCAAACACCTCGACCACCAGTCGGTAGAGATTGTAGCCCTCAAGGCCCATCCAGGAGAGGCAGGCCAGCAAAGAGAAGTGCAGGAAGATGGCACTGGCACGGCAGCTAGCCTCGGAGCCTGTCAGGGCCACTGGCTCGCTCAGCAGGAAGCTCAAGTCCAGCAGGAAGATGGCCAGCAGCAGGTTCATGTGCACTTTGATGGTGTAATCCCGAGGCTTCCTCCTGCACAGAGAAGGGGGTGGAGTCACGCTGGTAGACAGCTTGGGAAGGTGGGGGGCAGCACTCCTCCTCTAGGCAGCCTTCTCAGGGTACACACACACACACACACACACACACACACACACACACACACATTCTACCCTATCCCTATGGCTGCAGCCAGGTCATTCCCCACATGTCCCTGTGCACCTACTGTGTGCCCAGCACCCAGAGGCTCACGCACCGTGGGCACATTTAACAATAGACTTAGCCACAGACAGAGCAAGCAGGACAATCCAGCCGCTGCAATCAACCAGACACTCCCAGGGTTGGAGGGGAAAGACTTTGGATTCGCCACTGGTTTTGGAGAATCCATGCCACCTGTGTTCTGTGTCCGCCTGTCTGTCTCTACAGCCGTGTGTCTGTGAGGCTGACTGTGACGGGGGGTATGTCTGTCTGTCTTCACGTTTGCTAGTCTGTGTGCACATCCCAGCACCCATCCCACCCCAGGTCTCTACCAGGCACAGTCACTGGCACCATCCACCACGTGGGCAGGAGGGCATGACAGGGTAGCCACGCCCACCCACCCGAGCCTGCAGCCACGCCCTTGGGCTGCTCCCCCCCCTCAACTCACCAGTCTATGAAGCTGGAGGACGGCCCCCCACGGGTAAAGCGTAGGTCCCTAAGGTTGCCTGTCCCCATCCTTGGGCACTTTGTTGATTAATGGGTAGGTGCTGGGGGTCTTGGGTCTCGGCCCCCGCCCCCTGGCCTGCTCTGAGTCTGCCAGCTGTCCCCCAGCCCCACTCCAGCCCCACCAGCTGCACAGCTGCAGGCTCACACAACAGTCACTTATGCCCTCAAGCGCACGGCTCCACCCTCCCTTCCTCGCAGGTGGGAGTGGTGAGCACACTCCAGCTGCTTGCACCCACAGAATTCAGAGTGTCCCCCCTGCACGCAAACGGGCCCAGACCCTGACTGCAGGCGGACCTCTACTTACGCCAGGCTCAATGCTGGCCATCCAGACACAGCCAGTGTGAGGAGGGGTGAAGGCTCTCCTCAACCCACCCAAGCCTTTCCGTGGGGCACCCTCATCCTCAAGGCACCGAAATGACATAAGTGGAGTGACAGAAGCTTCCACGGGGGGACGGGGTAGGCTTTGTCAAACTCGAATGCCCACGGGGGCCGGGCCTCAAATCAGACACCACATATACACCTGCCTCTGCCACTTCTTTGCTGTGTGACCTCAGGCAAGTCCCTTACCCTCTCTGGGCACTCTTTCACAGGGCCCTTGTGAGGACTGAACCAATTTCAAGCATGTAAAGCACTTGAACAGTGGGTAGCATGCGGAAGCTCCAATAACATGTTAACCACGATTATAATTGTAACATTGTATTATTAGGGGTCCCCAGGGGTGACACATCCGATTCTTCAGAGGCAGAAATCTAGATTTTTATGTCACGTCTCCTGTGTTCAGTGTTGGCAGATAATAAAGTTTGTAAGTGTCACGGTACTGAAACAGCACGGATTTGAGGAGACGCAGCCCCCAGGGGTCAGCCAACTGTACCTCCCAGGGCTCCTTCCTGCAACCACACACACATTTTGGGGTGAGTCAAGGCAATCTCCAGTGTGGGTCTCTGTGGTCATGGGGTCCTGGCTTAGGGACCCAGAATGAAGTTTCTCCCTACCCTCGCCTTTTCCCACATACCCCCCACCGCGCCCACCAGGCCCTACCTGGAGAAGAGGTAAGCAGCAATGGTAAAGAGGCAGGCCAGAGCGGAAATGATGCAGCCCACGTAGGAGACAAGGGTCAGGTAGTGCTTGTGTACGGCGTCCACCTCCACAGAGGCGCCCTGGGTCCATGAAACAGGCAGGGGCTGGCCTCAGTGTCCCCAGCTTGACACTGAGGGTTTGCCCCTGATGAAGGGCCAACCTGAGCTCCCTGGGTGGGCCTTGGGCTCTGTGAGCCCCCACCAGCCTGAACTGAGCAGAGGCTGGTCCGTGAGTGCATTCTTCGGAAGGGGAGGGGGTCTCCAGTTTTCACCACATCCTCAAATGGGTCCCCTACCCACCACCGTCAAGAACCCTCCACTAGAGGGTGCCTGGGTGGCTCAGTCCGGAAAGGGTCTGCCTTCCGCTCAGGTCAGGATCCCTGGGGCCTGTGGGCTCCCTGCTCAGTGGGGAGTCTGCTTCTCCCTCTCTCTACCCCTCCCTCTGCTCATGTTCTCTCTCTCTCTCTCTCTCTCTCTCTCTCTCTCTCAAATAAATTCAAAAATATATTTCAAAAAAAGCAACCATCCATTAGAGAATCCCTTTTCCGGCCTGGCACTCATTTTTTTTTTGTAACTTTGGACACCCAGGCGAGCGCCCCACCCCCAGGGAAGGCTGGAAGACCACTTCGATCCCTCAGAAATCAGGTCCCAAGATTCTGGGAGAGTGAACCTAGGACACAAATCTGTGATCTTGGGGACACTGAAGTCCTTTGTGAGGTCCTCTACAATGGGCTCTTTGGAAACGTACTTATGTTCGCCCCCCCCCCCCCGACCTGTGGAATTAGAATTCTAGGTTAGGGCCAGGAATCTGCATTTTTATCATGCACCCAAATTTGAGAATAAAAAGCAAAGTCTTTAGTGACCAACTCTTTTGCTTACTAGCTGTGTGACCTTAGGTAAATTGCTTAAGCTCTCTGAGCCTCGGTTTCCTTATCTATAAAATAGGACAGCAGCAGGAGATGCCTCGGGGATTGGTGAGGGCATCGAATGGCATGTATGTGAAAGGTGCTTGGCACGCAGCGAGAACCTAACCCAGGGTATGGCTGCGGGGCAGGAAGGGGACCACTCACCATCAGCACTGCAAAGTAGGTCAGGTGGTTGCAGTGGCAGGACGTCTGTGTCTCTCTCCTGATGGTCTCACACCCAGCATCACTCCAGCTCCCTGGGCTGCTCACTGAGGAAGGGTTCCGTGGGGCTCTGATCAAGCCCAGTCCATCAGGACCCCACAGGATCTCCCCCAAAATGCGTAAGTGTGTCACTCTTCTGAGCCTTTACTTCCCTTGGCAAATATCTAGTCTGCCATCATTCCTTCTTCAAAGCCCACTTTCTCCAGGAAGCCCTCCCCGATTACCCTGTCTCCCCTACTCTCCAAGACCCCCTTTCTCCTCCAGATACCCACCCAGCTCAGGGACCCCTCCACACTCACATGTCGGGTCTTCCACCCAGAATACGCACTGGAGGGTCACGTTTTTCTGTAGGGACAAGAACGGGGAGTGGACCGACCCCATTACAGCCCACTCCTTTCTGGGCCAAGCAGAGGAAGTCAGTATCAGGCCACCACCCCATGTGGACCTGACCAGTGGTCCTCAGCCAGCTGGTCATTTTGTTAAAAACAAGTGGCTCAGAAGGCAGGGCAGAGAAGACAAACAAGGACCCTTGTCCCCTTGGCTTGGTTGCCTGCACTCACCGGCTGTGGTCGGTGCTGGAAGGTGAGCACCACGGGCTCTGAGAGGTTGGCTACTTTGGTGTTCTGCACGACGATACCCAGGACCTTCTCACCCAAAACTTGACTGGAATTCTTGTCCTAGATGCATAGGATGTGGGAGGAGAGGAAGGGGGTGAGGGCTCAAGGCTGAGAAGGCCCAGACATCCCCTAGTTTCTCTAGACTCCTGTCTCTCCCCCACACATTGCTCTGAGATGCTGAGTCTCCCTCTGCCAACAATTCTCACACATGTAGTCATTTACACTGTAGCGAAAACAACATCATTTAGCATTCTCTGGGGAAGATTCACACATCACAGTCCAATTTCTGACCTTACAAGGAAAGGCTCTGACTTCTAGAAGAGGGGGCTTGGCTCTATGCCTGCCTTCCACCTTTCCATCAGACAGAAACTGCTTTCCGTGGGGCCCCCCACCTGGAACAGAGCTTGACTGCTGAAGTCCACCAGGAGGAGTCTCTTTTCCGCCTCCCCTCTCCGGCCTTTGGTCTTCTGGAAGAGCGTGCGGGGCAGTAGCACGGAGTACTCTTGGATCTCTCTCTGTTCCTCCTGCAGACCAGAATCCCCATGGGGCTCAGCCAGAGGTGGGCTCCCAGGTCTCTACACACCCTCACCCCCCAACACCTTCTTGGATGCTGCCATCTCGAAGCCCACCTCCTCCAGGAAGCCTTTCTTTTCTTGGCTCCAGTGCTAGCAGGCGAGCCTGATGGGAAGAGCCCTGGGCTCTGGGGGCAAACAGGCCTGGGAGATTGCTCTGCCATCTGGGCTTCCCAGGGGGTTAGGATGAGGGCAGTGTGGGTGGCTCCGGCTGCTGGGCCCACGCGAGGGGCAGTCTCAAGACTGACAAGAACGCACAGGTGCTTTGGGGTCTTCTGTTCACACAGGGGTACCATAGGAGCCTCTGAGGCTGTTCCCCCCCCCACCCCGTCCCCACCACTGTGCCAGGGAGGGTCCTCTGCCACGGGGCAGCCGCTACCAGGGTGTTCCCTGGGCTCCAGACCTTCCTTGTCAGCACAGATCTGGCTCCCAGAGGCCCCAGGGAGGGGAGAGTTCACGCCTCCGCATCTGTTTCCTGCCCCAGCCAGCCTGGTCCCTGACCCTGACCTCGCGTCTGGAGTGGATGTGCAAGGTCTCGAGGCTGGCTGTGGGCTGCAGCTTCCACACCGTGGCGTTGACCAGGTCCTCCTCGAAGGACACTGTGTCCCCTGGGAACTTCACAGAGGTCAGCTTTGACTCTAGGCTCTGCAGCCTCCTGGGAGGGGGAGAAGGGGCAGGGAGGTTGGTCCTAGCAGGCAGTGAGAGATGGAGCAAGACGGGAACTCTTGGCAGAGTCACAGGAAAGAGACAGAGACAGGGGAAGGAGGGTCAGGGAGGGGGCAGGAGAGAAAACAGCCCTAGGACGGTGCTGGTGTGCAACACAGAGGGCCTGTGGGGGAGTAGGGGCAGGGTGAAAGGAAGCTGGAACATCAGAGCAAGCAGGAAAGGGGGGCAATCCTGAGTAGCAAGTTCAGGGCCCAGTCTGCCTGGACTGCCCGCTCTGGGCCATGGAGCAGCCCTACCCATCCCTGGGCTCAGTGTGCCAAGCTCTCAACTGGGTCCACCAGTTCTCCTTTTTTGGTGGGGAAGAGGGCTTGGGTGGCTGTCTGGGGATGGTGATATTTGTTTTTACAAAGGTCAGGGGTTCATTCTGAGGGGCTGGATTTCGATTCCTCTCTAGGAGGAGGTAGAAAGATTAGGGGAACATTCCAGGTCGCTGCCCGGCCCACGTCCGGCTCCGGGGGGGGGGCACGCTTACCGGCTGGCAGGGGCGGATGAGGGCCTCCTCGAGTTCTTTCCGGGGTGCCTCAGAAGCTGGCTGAGCTCCTCAAGGTCCTTCTTCAGCTCACACATGTCCACCGAGGCATTGTGGGAGGCCGTCTGGGGAGGATCTGGAGCAGGGGACAGACAGAGGGGCTTCTACCAGCCCACGCTGGCCACACCCATCCTACTCCCCTTTAACCCTCCGGTGACTGTGAAGGCCTCCCTCTCCAGTTTTACGGAAGCTGAAACTGAGCCTCCAAGACATGGGGTGGATCCCCAACGTCACTCAGAAGCCGACCAGTGCAGGGCTCTGCCACATGGGACCCTCCAGCAGCTCCAGCCCCAGCAGAGCCGGCCGGACACACCCGCCCAGGTGCCCTTCTGCCCACCCGGGGAGGACTGTGAGGGTGCGGGGGCTTTTGTGGCCTCAGGCTCCTGACACCCAATCCCATCTTTTCCACACTCTCTGCTCCCATTTGGGACAGGCCTCATCTTCCTTCACCTGGACCTTCCCTGCAGCCTCTGGATGGGACTTCGCCCCTCTGCCTTCACCCCTACCTTCCCACAGACCTTCCTGAAGCACATCTTGGGTCACACCCCTCCCCTCCTCAGACACCTTCAGTGGCTCCCCATGGCCTGGGAACAAAGCCTGAGCTCCGCAACCTGTCAGTCAGACCCAGTCCACTGCCCAGGCTCCAGGCCTTCGTCCAAGCTCCTCCTTCTGCCTGGAAGTGGCCTTACTGTGGAAGGAGAAGGTGAAGCCAGCAGCACTGGGCAGACTGGTGTTCTGGGGGCTCCACCAGGAGCTGACAGAGGTGGCGAGCAGTGGGGGGCCCAGAGCCAGGCTCTCCTTGTTGTGCCGGAAGCACAGGAGTCCAGAGGCTTGGTTGCTCAGCAAGAAGTCATTCTTGCCGTAGCGAAGATGCAGAATGCCCGCGTGGCGGTCCCAGTACAGGCAGAAGTGGTAGAGGCCCCTGGGCTCAGGGAAGAGCTGGGAGGCCGCATGCACGGCCAGAAAGGGAGCATGGATTGCCAGGGCTGCCTCCGAGTTCTTGATGGAGATGTGCAGCTCCGACGTCTGCCTATAATGGAGGTGGCTCTTCTGCGTCTGGTTCCTCTGGCCACAGAAACGGAAGTCCTCACGGGGGCCCCTGCCATGGGCACCTGCGGAGGGAAAGACTACAGATGGGACTCTGGGGCAGGGAGCAGCCAGGGGCAGGAGAGGGGGTTAGGCCTTGGCCCCAGGATACTGGATCCCAGCGCCGGAAGTCCACACACATTCCAAGGTCTACAAAGGTCTACAAAAAAATGAATGTGCCCTACTCACAAACTACTAGCTTCAAATTATGAAAAGAACTAAAAGTTAATAATAATTTCAAAGGCAAGAAACATTTCAATAGCAATAAAGTACTTCATGAGGCCATGCTGCCATAGACCGTTGTGCAGGCTGTGCACTGCACAAGGATGCTTTGGCTACAGAGCTGAGTGAGGCCAAAACCCTGTCCATGCTCCCCACCTAAAGCTGTGCACCTTGGGACTGCATCCGCATAAAGAAAGGATGCCTTTTTCTGCAAGATACCGCCCACTTGCTAAACTGTGTTTAAAGTCCTGTGCCTGCCCAAAGGGACCAGTGGATATGCTGGCAGCTGTCCTACGTATGGGGGCATGGTAATGTGAGTCACAACAGTCCCAAGGCATCCCCAAGATAGCCTACCTTGAACCAGGAAGAGCAGACCTAGCAGGAACAGCACTGTCTGCCTCTGCACTTGGGCGGCCATCTTCCTCCCCAAGATCACCCTGAGAAGTCAGCACCTGAAAGAGGCCAGGAGTGTTAGCGGGGGCCAGATCTGCAAGGTGGTTGGGTCACGCCTGCAGAGGGGGAGGCAGGGGTAGCTCGGGTGTGAGATATGAGGTGGGGAAGCAAATGTGGAAACAGCTCGTGGGTCTCCCCAGAGCTGCCAGAAGCTGATCATCAAGGGGCAGTAGCCATCCGGAGCCTGACTGAGTTCAAGTCCTGGTTCCTCCTCGTGCTTGCCGTGTGACCCAGTGCAAGTCACAGAAAATGGGGCAGATAATAGTACTTGCCTCCAGACCCAGCAGTGCTGGGCTCATCTTGGCTAGAATCGGGTGGGGAAGGCTCCACAGCCCCAGCTGGAACCACCCCACCATCCTGCCTCTCCAGGCCTGGGGGAGATGTGGGGAAAAGAGGGCTCTTCTGGCTCTCCTCCAGGAACCACACTATCATCATCCCCAAGACGCAGCTCAAAGGACACCTCCTTCGGGAAGCCTTCCTCAGCTCCCTCTACAGTCAGTCCTGGCCTCCTTTGCTTCCCACCCCTGGCCAGGGCCTCCTCTGTCCCCTAGGCAGTGCGGGATGGTGCATTCCCTCCTCCGCTAGTGAGGCAGCTCCTGGCCCAGCTCTTTGCACAGGGCTTAGCGCATGGGGGTGGGTAAGACAGGGCAGTTGGAGAGGTGAGTGAAATGAAGGATCAGCGCACCCGCAGCGTCCCCTGCAGGGAACGGTGACGTGCATCCTGTCCTGACCACAAGGGGGAGCCAGTTCCCAGCCAGGCCCCCACCCCCCCAACCCTAAGGACAACTGCCGGGCCCTGGGCCTCCAGCCCAATCACAGCTGGAAAAAGGCGGAGGTGGAGGTGTATTCCAATCTGATAGGGAGGCACTGACAGTATGGCGGAAATTGGGGGAGGTTCAGTTTGCCCCTGCCCAGCCCCACCCCAGAGTAGAGTGGACACTTCTGACCCCTCTAAGGCCTTCATTAGCTGAACGTCAGTCTGCCAGCCTATGCTCTCCCACCACACCCCTGTACCCATATTCATCCCCACTTCATCCCTATGAAGTGGGCCCTACTGTTGGCCCATCTCCCAGACAGGGAACCAGAAGCCCAAGGGGTTAAATGACCTGCCCAAGATTATTCCAGAGGCCAGGGCTTTCCCTGCTTGGTCAGGACAGTGGTGCCTGGCAGGGAACTGCATGCCCACCGCTTGGAGAAGCTAGGTGACCTCCCCATGGCCAGCTGGCTCCGGGACCGAGTGAGGCGCGGGCACACACACAGCCTTCTTTGGTTCCCAGGAAACTGTGTGTGGCTAAGGCAATACGTGCCATCATCGGCCACAGGCTAGACGAAGGGAAGCTTGGAGACCTGGGTATGCACAAGAAGTCTCAGTTTAGAGGAAGCCAAAGGGGGCTTCCAGGAAGAGGTGGCTTTTGGACAGAGGGTAGCATTAAAGGGAAAGGGGAGCCCAGGCAGGAGTTCATTGTCTCCTTCCTTGAACTAACTTAGCCCCCGAAAGGTAGAGCCAGTCTCCTATGTTCCACTATGCATAATGGAACCCCAATTTTGAGGGCCTTGTCAGTCCACTTATTTATCAACTGGGCTCATCAGCTTGCCTCTGTGGCATCACAGGACCTAGAAGAAGCCTATGAAAGTATTTTAGAAAAAGGTCACTGTCACCCAGGTTGTGATTTTAAGGTTTCACTCTGTGTTCTCTCTGAGCATTTTGGCCCTTTTGTAACCACGTCCTGCCACCTTAGATCCAGCATCTGGAGACAGAGACATAACCTTCTTTTCAACCCCCCCTGCCAGACCCTGCTGCTAACTACCTCTGATCCCTCATTCAAATGTCACCTCCTCCAGGCAGCCCCCCTCTCTGCAACCATTGCTCTATACTTATGAACTTGTAGCTGACAGATCACTTACGGATTTGATCCAAACTCTGCATTTTATAGTATTTGGATTCAAAGCCCAAAAGGGCCAATGGCTTCCTGACATCACACAGCAAACAAGGATGGAGCTGGCCAAAAATTCAGGTACCTCTCTGGCCCACTGACCTTCAAAGTGAGCTACTCCTGTTGGTAGGGCCCTGGACAGGGAAGAGTCATCCATTTTGCATTAACCCTCCTGGACTGAGCTTGGAGAGCAAAAAGGCCGAGACAAAGAAGTGATCTTCCAGTCACTGGAGGGGCTCCAGTGAGGTTGCGTAAAGTACCATGGAGGGGATTGAGTTCAACACAGACGAGTGACCAGCCGCTGACTCTGGCCCTTCCAGGCTCATCTCCCGGGCTGTTTCAACAGCCACTCCAAGGTGGATCATTTTGTCCTGTGGCCATTCCTGGGATCTGAGTGGGAGGGTATGCCTGGCTTCCTGTAACCCGCTCTCAGGCAGTAGAGTGGGCTCCAGAGCCAGACTGCCTGCATTCAACTCCAGCTTCCCCCACTCGCTCGCTGTGTGTCCTTGAGCTCGTTCCTCACCCTCTCTGGACCTCACTTTCCCCATCTGTACATGAAGTGATACTTGTAAAGGGCTTAGAATGGGCCACACATGTGGCCAGTGCCCTAGGTGTCAGCTAAACATCTCTGTGTTCTTTCTGACTGGCTTATGTCTGCCCCTAAGTCAAGCCCCAGGACTGTACCAGGGCCCTTTTCCCTTCCCGTCCCCCCTCCATGCCCCCTGCCTTGTGGCCCTGGCCAGCTCAACCTCCAGAGCACCTTGACGGGAAATTCTTAGAGCATGAAATTTCCCTTCCGGGAGCGCAATGGGAAGCCTGGAACCCCACCCAGAAAGCCTCCATCCTTGTAGCCCTGACTTCAGGCTGCTCAGAACGGTCTGAAGGGCCAGAGAGCGGGAGCAGGGAAAAAGAGAAGATTCCAGCCCTTACCGGGCAAGGGGAGGGCACTGCCCGGCTTGTCTGCTTGGCACCTTCCCAGCCCCATTTCACACTTCAGAGAACACTGACCGCTCTTGTTGCACCGTCTTCCTTCCCTCCAGCCCTGCCGGTGGCGGGTTGGGGGGTGGCGGGTGGGGAAGTGGTGGGGAGGCCATGTCTGCTGCCTGTACACACACCCCCGCCCCATGCAGCCAACTCATGTGGAGTCAGCATCCACGACGGGGGCCACACTCTCCCCACACCTCCAACAGGGCTGCAGAATGCCCTGGTCACCACCCCGAGAGCCCCCCACTTGGCTCAGCCAAGGAGGGAGGAGTCCTGCACTCTGGAGTCCAAACCCCAGAACCAGAACCAGGGGCCCATATGTGGACCTCGACACTGGCTACACGGGCAGAGCCTCGTCCCTGGTCTCTGAGCTGCAGACCGGCAGAGCAGGATGGCCATGGCTGTCAAAGCCTCTTAAAACCAACCCTCCGGGCTGCTGCAAGGCCATTGTCAAACCTCACACTGACTGGGCCAGAGCCAGGGCATCTCTGGGAGGGGGACTCTAGCAGCAGCACCCGGATGATCCCAGCAGGAGCGTCACACGAAATCCCCAGAGCCACTCTGTGAGCTTGATCCTACCGGTTTGCCCTTTTATAGATGAGGAAACTGAGGCGAGGGAAGGGTTATCTGATCCAAGATCACCCCAGCTGGGACCAAGACACAGACCTACATCTCACCCTTGAGAACCCCTTGCAGAGCTGGTACTGGCAGAGGTCCTAGCTCTCCGCTTTGGGAGGTCCCCCAAAGGAAAGGAGAGAAGAATGAGGGGGCAGCCGAGACCACCAGCAGGTGCCGACAACTTCAGCCTGAGAGAGAGGGTCTGGGGTCAAGTCCCCCAGGAAAGATTTCCCTCCCACCTCCCTTTCTGGAGCAGCTGGCCTTGACTTCACGCCTTCCGTAAACACACAGGGAACAGAACGGCCCAGCCCAGCTTGACACAATGGGGGCCACCATGCCAGGGTCCCCAGGGACACAGACAGATCAGAGGGTGGCCAGGACTTGTGTAAGCCCACACTCCCCCACCCCACTCCCAGGACTGGCTGGGCCCAGGAGAAGGAGCTCTGGCTCCCGCTCAGACCCAGCCCTGCCCATCCTCATGATGGGGGATGGGGCACCGGGCAGGGGACCTGTGGCTCACTTTCTCCCTCCTGGGGGCCTGAGTCACTTCCTCTGCCATCCGTGTGGAGCCACGAGTCACCACTGGCCCAGTTCAGCTCCTGGAAAACCCATTTCCTCAGAGGACGGAGGTGGAAGTTGAGTGGACAGGACCTGGTCAGCTTGGGGTTAACCCTTCACAGGCAGGCACCTCTCCAACATTCGCAGCAGGGCTGATGCCCAGACCCACCCACCCCCACAAAACCACTTTTCCTCTCCTTCTCATTACGTGTACCGTGGACCTATCACCCCACACACACACACACTGACCCTTTGCTTGGAATGCCTTCCTGATCCTCAAGACAACCCAACCCATCTGCTGAGATTCCGTTAAGACACACCCTCCCCATGAAGTGTTACCTAACCACTCAGACCCTGTCGGGATTACCTATGCGTTCTGGGGGCAGGAAAGCCACAGCCCACCCACCACTCTCTATGCCCCCTGCTGCCATGAGAAGTTCATATCAGAAGTGCCCAAACTTACCCATGGGTCAGAAGCACCCCAGGGAGCTCACGAAAATGCAGATTCCCCAACTCTGCACGCTGAGGATCAGAGGCAGCAGGTCTGGGCGGGGCTCAGAGTCTGGCTTTAATAAGCCTCCCATTGATTGACACTCCTAGGGCTTGGAACCACGGGGTTCCAAGCCTGGGATAACAGTAGCCCTGTTTTCCAGGGAATGTCAAAGACAAGGGGGGCCAGGTCCAGATCACTCAGCTGCTAAACGGCATGGCCTGGGCTGGGGGGTACGTCTTTTCCACCCACCGACAAGGACATGTCTACAGTTCACTGGTGCTTAGCAGGGTGCTAGGAACCTGGAAGGGGCTTCCAGAAGGACAGAAGGGAGGAGGAGGACCGGGGTGGAAGGGGAGCCCTGGAGTGGGTTTTCGGGTGTCAGCCTGATCTTGTCTTCCTTGGGGGAGGGACAGAAGGGAGAGGACCCAGCCTGGCTCTCCTGTTCTACCTTCCATCCTTGGCTGCTCTCCAGTGGTTGGGGGGCGGGGACAACACGGAGCTGCGGGCTACCCGCCTTGAGTCGGGGAGGCAGAGGGCTTAGGAAAGAAAGATGTAACCCAGAACAGAGACAAGGAGAGGGGTGGGTGAGCGTAAAGCCTTGAGCATGTAAGCACACACATGAGTGTAGGTGTGTGTGTGCACACACACGTGTAAAGTTCTGCAGGGGAGCAAGGGGAAAACAGAAGGCGGCTGGGAGTGGGGGCAGGTTAGCTCTGCGGAGGAGGAACAGAGGGCTGCTCAGACCTCAAAGGGCCTCCAGGGAAGGCAGTTAGAACCGAGTGCAGTGCTCACAGGTGCTTCCTCCGTGGGGGGTGAGGCAGGGGGCCCAGAAGCCCCTCCACTGGCACTTTCTGAATTATTTGAGAAAAGTAAATCTTACTTAGAAATACCAGTTATCCAACAAATCAAAGGAGGGACCCCCCCCATCAGACCTAGGTGGGACCCAGGGCCACGCCCCATCTTAGACCAACTCCCCCCCAGGCCCCAGACCTTCAGCGGTGCCTGCTCCCTCTCCTCCCTCTGCTCCCATTCTCCAGCGGGGTAGCCAAGCGCCAAGCTCAGGCTAGGTGACCACATCGACTGGAGGTCCCACCTGGCAAGGTGTTCTGGGCTGGCTGGGGGAAGCAGAGTGACTTCAGTTTTCAGGAATTCTTCTACAATAAAGGAGAATAAAAATTAAGCTGACTTCCTGCCCCCAGAGGTTGGTGGATGCGAGGCCGGTGCCCACTGCCTGGGGGCGGGGTGTCTCACATTCTTGTACCAGACCTACCAGACCCCCGTCCCTGCCCACATGGCCCCACCTCCCCACAGCTTCTGGTCAGGCCAAGTCCATGGGCAATGATTCCCTCTGTGTACCCAGATGGGCCCTGGCCCAGTGGGGAGACCAAGGAAGGGGAGAAGCGGAGAGTTCTCTGTTAGGATGGAAGGAAAGGGTCTGTCAGTGTGAAAGGACCCTGAGTCCTCCCCAAGAGCCTTATCCGGAGCCACTTTAAGCCTGCTTTATCTGGCACCAGAACATTCGCTTGAGAGACCTCAGAGAGGCCGATGAGTAGTCACACAAGCAGACGTGAGCCCGGGCTTGGGTGTTCCTGCCTCTAAGCCCTTCCACACACTGGTCCTCCTCCCTGGGATGTCAGCCTCCGGCCTCCACACCCTACCCCCTTGGCCTCACATCCCAGCCACAGTGCCTGGCCAGACCCCCACATGGTGGGGATGGAGGTGGGGGAGGAGACAGGGTCTGTCTGGCACAGCGGGAAGGACTGGAATCCAAGGGGGGGGAGGATGGCAGCTCCATTGAGCAAGTGCTCAGTTTGTGCTGGTACTGAGCAAAGCACTTTGCACAAATCCTCACCATGAGTCTGGGGAGCAAATGCTGTTATGGCCCAACAGTTTAAAGAAAAGGAAATTAAAGTCCAGAGAAGTTATGTGAGACCCAAGATTACACAACAAGTAGCCAAGCCAGAACTCAAATCCAAGTTCACCCAACCTCAAAGCCATGCTTTTTGTCATGGTGGTCCCCAGAGTCCTATCCCTTCTCTGGAACCATCTTCTCATCTTTACCAAGTGGTACCTCACCAGAGCACTTTCTAAGAACCACCAGTTAGAGATATACTGCTGGCCCTGCTTGGTCTTGTATTAACATGTCAAAAGCTCTGATAAGTCCTGCAGAAAGCAAATCCACAGAGCTTGGTTGTGCTTAGCTTCCTAGCCCACTGTGATGGCACATCATTTTCAGCACAGACACCTGTTATCAACATGAGAAACAAGCTCTCAAAAATCTTGCGGCCACACAGATAAGAAACCTGTCAGCACCCTCCGTCCCAGCCTCCAGCCCCTCCCTTCCCCTCAGAGGCCATTAACTACCAGAAGATGGGCTGTGGCAGCCATTTAGACTGTGATGTTCCCCCGGGCAACTCATCACCATCCTTGACACTTCCAGGCAAGAGGTCCCCGGGGAGCCTGGGGTAGATGTGGCCCCATCCCAGCTCCTTTCCACGAGCAGCAGCAGCTCTTGGGGAAAGGGGCACTGCCAGCCCTGTCCCCAGCCTGGGCCTTCCATTAAAGTCAGCTATAGCCAGCTGGGCCCCCAGCCTCTCCTCAAGCAGCTGGGACACTTAGAAGGTTGGAATTGAGAGAGAGGGAGGGAGGGTGGGAGGGAGGGAGATACGAGCAGAAAAAGAGAAAGAAAGAGGCAATATGAGCATGCCAGAGCTTTTAAAAGCTGAGACTCAAAGCCTCTTAGAATTCAAGAAGGGATTATAGGGACTTGGAGCCTAAAAAGAGGAGAGAAAGAGGAAGGGTGTCAGGTCTGGCCCAGGCTGGGGTCAGGCTCGGGTGCCAGGGTTTTTCAGGAGCAGTTCAGGGAACCTGGTGCCAGCTCCACACTCCCGGCACAGGGTGGGGGTGGGGCCCGCCCCCCAAGTCTCCCCGCAGCCCTCTCCCCAAGGAGCTGCTGAGGCTGGGCCCCAGGACCCCAGGAGACACACCAGTCAGCACCTTCCCAGAGAACGCGGACCCCCAGGGCAGGGCTGGCAGTCACTAGCTGTGCTGGCTCCAGAACGGACCGTGCAACCCAGTGGCCCTGCGAACTTTCAGCCAGCCTGTCCCCTCTCTGAGCCTCGGTTTCCTTCTGTGGTAAGTGGGTGACTGTGATCCCCATCCCCATCCCCATCTGTCTTCTCTATGGGCCAGGGCCTCTGGATGCTTCCAGGGAAGGGCAGGGCTTATGACCCAGCTGGCAGCAAGGAGCAAAGAAGGTGCTAGGTCATCTCCTCCTCCTGGCCAGACTCTCCTCCCTCTCAAACCACAGGCAGGCCTCAGCTGGCTGGCTGAAGTGTCCCTTCTCCGGCTGTGTTTCCACACTGCCCAAGGCCAGGCCTGCAAGGTCAGCCCCGTCAGCACCCTGCTCTGGGGGCTGCAGATCAGCTACTCTGGGCCTGGCAGAGTGCCCATCTGTGGAGTATAGGACCCTAGTATTCCCAAGGCCAGCCATGAACCCTCCCTTTCTTTCCTCCTCCTCCAGGTCCCAGATCCCTGGCTGAGAGGCGCATGGGACACACGGCCAGGTATCCTCCCCCAAGAAAGCTGGGGCCCTGGGAAGGGCAGTGGGGGCACAGACCAGGAGCCCACACAGCTCACTGAGCACCACAGTGTCCTCCCTCCTGTTAGCACACACACACCCGCCCCCTGGGCGGTGTGCTCACCCCCTCCAGCAACACAGCTAACATTGATTAAGCTCTTGGAAAATGCAAGACTCGAGTCTAAGCTCTTTACACAAAGGAACACATTCATCCTCCCCAAAACCCAAAGAGACATGTGCCGTTATGCTCATTCAACAAATAAGGGAACTGAGTCCCCAGAAGGGGGAGCTGCCTGCTGGGGAGTACCCAGCCAGCGAGGGGTGGACACAAGATGCCATCGCAGGGTCTGGCTCCAGGACTGATGTTCTTGGCTTGGTGGGCCCCGTTTCCCCTTGACCTTACCTGTCTGTGAGAAAGCCTTCTCTTTCAGATTCACAGGGAAGATGTTTCCAGATGTGTCTCCTTGGGGTTCCGAACACCCTTCCCCTGAGAGCCCAGGTGACCCCCACACCATGGCTCCTGCCAGCTGGGATGCAGCTTCCCAACATCCCTGAGAGGCTATCTTTATTCATTGCGGGGGCAAGCCAGAGCAGGGGTGTGACTGGAGAGTGGCGCGGAGCCCTTACCCCGCCCCACCCCCAACCACTTCTTCCCTGTAGCTGCTCTTTGAATCCCCCTTAGCATAGCACCTCTGCCTCTCCCAGGGTCCCTGGTGCCCTCTAAGTCCACCCCCACCCCATCCATCAGCTACCCTAGCAGGAAGGAGAGATGGGGAAGAGGGAAGGAGGGAGAGAAGAAAGAGAGGGGGAAAGAGAGGGGGAAGGAGAGGCAAAGGAGGGGAAGAAGAAGAAGGGCAAAGGGAGGGGTGGATGAGGAGAGAGGGAAGCAGAATCAGGAATAAGAGGGATGGAGGGAAGAAGGGAGGAGGGGAAATCGTACCTGGGCTCCTCCTTTGTGGCATCGAGTAGACTATAAGTACATAAGAGCATGAACGAGTGAGCGAAGGGCTGGCCTCGCTTGCTGGCTGCAGATTGGGCGGTGGATCGGGTTCTGGGGAGGAGAACTTTGAAGCTGAGCCACCCCAGCCCCTGCCCCCTCGCTGGAGCTTCAGACAAAGCGGGCAGCCAGGGAAGACGGGCTGCGAGCCCCAGCCACCAGCCTGGGAGAAGGGGCGCAGGTGACAGCAGCCCCTGGCAACCGTTTCCCTGGCAACCGTTGGCAGCTGCTGGAAGGGAACTACGTCACTGCCCCGGCTCCGACCCAGCACAGCACAGGCGCCCTAACTTGTCAGGACCCAAGTCTCCTGACTCAGATGCTGGCCTGGCCCAGCAGGGAGCTGGCAGGAGGACGGTGGGTTACGGAGAGCAGCACGGGACACCTGCCTAAGTCAACCTTGACTTTAAATCAAATCCTTTTAGGACCCGGTAGGGGCTACCCTTGTGACCAAAGATTCCTATAAGCAGCTGCTTTTGCCCCTGGAGGCTGCCAACCTGTGGCTTTGACCTCTTCCCAGGCGGGACACTCCTCCAACCCTCATCCCTAGCTGTCACCAGGGCTGAATATGCACCTTACTTCCCTAGAAGCATTTTAAGGGGCCACCTGCTCCAAGAAGCCTTCTAGGCTGCCACAGCCCACCGGGAATCTTCCTTCTGAGTTATCCCTAGGGCTGGGGGGTTCCACCTGGCTTTCTTCCAGAGAGTTCTCTGAAGGCCAAGAATGGGTCAGAACCTCCTTTCTGTGCTGCAAAGTACCAATGCGGGAAGGGAAGAGAACACAGGCAAAGCTTCTGAAAGCCCCTCTGTGTGCCAGCTCCTATACTAGGCATCTTGGAGGTCTATTTCCACCGCTCTCCAAGGTTAGCCCTGTTGAAGCTGTCTTACAGATAAGGAAACAGAGGCTCAGGGAAGCAATGGGACTTGCTCAAGGCCACCCAGCTGGTAGGGAGGGGTGTGAACTTCAAACCAAGATCTCTTTTGAGACATGAAGACATCAAGACCAAATGTCCTTCTGGCCCTTGACAAATCCTGCCCTCCATCCAAGGCACACCCCAGACTTTATTTGATCACCTGCAGCGACAGGGAGCTCAGCTCCTCCCAAAAGGGCGCATCCCTTTGACCTCGAAAAAGTCCTTCATAGCCACTGAGTGCAACGGGAAAGGACATCAAAGACATGGGGTGGCCTCCATGTGCCAGACAGAACAGGGAAGAGAACCAGGGCCAGACGCCTCCGCCCAGACCTACGTCCCCAGACCGGCATCCAATCAGGAGACAGGGTGGCACGGCTCAGGAGGCTAAGGGGCTAGGGTCACAGCCAAGCAGCTCTGAACACTTTCCTAGAACAAGCAGGGAACCCCCTTGGCAATCACACTCAAAGGGGCCAAGGGGCTTTGCAACGGTTTCTGGCAGAGGCCATGGGAAAGGCAGCGGGGGCCTGGGGCCAGGGACACGGTCCTCAAGCACCGCACACCTCCTCCCCCCAGCCGTGGACCAGAGCCAGCGGGCAGCTTTAGGGGACCGCTATTGTCTTGCCGCTAGCCCAGAGCTGAGTCCCATTCAGGCACTATTTTTGGCCCCTGGAGGAAGAGGAAAAGAAAGCAAAGAAAGAAGTTGCTGTTCTCAGTGGAACCTTCCCCCGGAAAGGATTCCAGGGCCTGCTGGGCCAGAGAAGGCAGTCACTGTTGGATCAGAAGCTTCTATGCTTAAAAAGAGCTGACAGGAGGCTGCAGTTCAGGGGAGACAGGGGAGGGTACAGATGGGGCACCCCCAGCCTCTTACACACATATGCTGCTCACTAACTGCAGTGACACGTGGAGAAACAGAAGCACAACATCGCAGGTCCCACCCAACATTGCCAAGCACTTGTCATGACAAAAATACTTACAACAGCTCATAGGTCCTGGCTGCCCAGAACCAAGTCTGCCTAAAACACTGACAATGTCACGACACTGTGAACCAGAGCGGAGTGCGGGACAAAAATGATGAGGCTCATTTTACCAATCAGATAGCTGAGGCTCAGGGAGCAGCATGACTGCCCAAATAACAAGCTAGTGACCCCACACACCACCCCCCTTGTCCCTGTCCTCCCTTCACCCACCCTGCATTCACCAACTCCAGCACACTAGCCTTCTTTTTAGCCTCAGACACACCTCCGGGCCTTTGCATATGCTTTCCCTTCAACATAGCACATCCTTTTCTGGACCCATTCCCTTAGTGATTTCTTCTTAGTCCCTACTGTAAATATCTCCTCCCCCAAGAAGCCATCCATGATTACCCAGCCAAAATTATCCTCCTCATTATCACTCTCTTCCATGTCACCTTATCTTAATTTTATAGCACTTAATGCTGAGATGACCCTTCAATTTGCTTACTGTTTTCCATTTCTCAACACTTACTGTCGGGCTCACCACATGAATCTTTTATATTAGTGCTGTCCCTGCTCCACAGTGGATGCTGCATGACTGCTAGTTAAATACATGAATGGCATTCTACCTCAGCTCAGGCCGGCTCTAAGCCTCTTCCCGACAGGAGCCAATTCCTGATGCTATACTTCTGATCCAGAAGTGCCACTTGGAGTAGGGGGTTCCAGCCCCAAGCAATCCTGACTCCCCAACCTCGAACTGGCTTGGGGACACAAACATCTCTGCCAAGTGTTGGCCAGAGAGGTACTCCCAAGACTATGAACAGCTTAAGAGTGTGGATAGGACCCTAAATGCCAGCCCTGCATTTCCTCCAATACACAGCTGCCTGGTAAAGGTTCTGAAAAGTCCTGCAGTGGAGAAGCCTGGGGGCCCAAGCCTTTTTTAAATCACTAAGACCAAAGACAGACTTTCAAAGTTGCTAGATTAGATGATGCCTGAGATCCTATCTGAATTTGTGATCACTGAACCTTGGGTTTTCTCTTGACATGAAGGCAAAGTTATTACCCCCAGGTCCCTGGACAGCCTACTTCTGTGGCCCAGGGCAGAATTTGCTGTGAAGGTGGGTCCCATTCCCACCGCTGCAAATGCTAAACTCCCATCTGGAATCCTCCTGTGGGCTCCCCCAAGGTAGAGCGGGGAGGGGAAACTGTACATGTCTGTGGCCAGGGAGGACCCTGGGGACTAGGAACCTAGGAGTGGGCATACCCCAAGGGCAGCACAGAAACTCACAAGGCAGCCGAAGCAGGGAGGGAACAACATGGGAGCAGAGAGCATATGAAGTGCACCTAACATCCCATAATGCATGTGCCTGCCCACTTTATGGGTGGGGGGAGTACTATTATGCCCATTTTATAGCTGAGAAAACTAAGGCTCAGCCAGAGAAGAAGCTGCTTGCCCAGGGCTATGCAGCTGATAACTGGACCCCAATCCAGTTTCATACACTCCTTTGCCTGCGCCATACCTTGCTCTGCATGTCCCCGCCCCATCGGACTCCCCAGGACAGGAGAAGCATCAGCCCCTATAGGGAGGTGAGTAGGCAGCTCCATGAGGCTGCACTGCATCCAAGACCTCACGGCCCAGGAGCTGGGGCTGGGTGCTTTCATCCCTACCCCCATGGGGTCCGTGAACACATCTACCTTCCCTGGATGGCAGTTACGGAGGCTTCCAGCTCTGTGCAAGAGCGAACCTGAGAGCAGGACTGAGGTGGGGCTCCCAGGCATCTCCGTTGGGGTGGGGGGGCGGCAGCGCCGGCTGTCCTCCCCACGACAGCTAGTGGCAGGCGCTGCTCCCCCACCTGCCCCCGCCCGCACACCGGGCCAGGCACCGGGACCTGAGAATCCTTGGCTCCCAGCCCAGGAGAGCAGACCCCGCCCATCTGGTCTGGGCAGTGTGGTAGGTGGCAGAGCCCGAGAGAGTGTGGCAGGTGCAGCCACAGATGTAGGATAAACAGTTTTGAGGAAACCCAGTGAGGATTCCTTCCAGCCCTGCCCACTGCCCGCGGCTCTCACCAAGCGCTGTCACATGCAGGCAGGTGTGTGGGAGGGGGAAGCCTTGGTCAGGAACACGCCCACCCAGGCACAGGTCCACTGGATAGAGAGAGCAAGCACTTGGGGGTGGGCGTGTCCCACTGCTTACTCCTCCATCGCAGCCTCCTGTCTCACTCCCACCCAGAACCCTGTGCGCCTTCCACCCAGCCCACCGGATGATTGGGAGGCCAAAGATGCCACCGGATGATGCTAGTGGTTGAAGTCTGGGTATGGTGACAGGCAAGGCTACGGAACCCCCACCTGCCCCCAAACATCGCCTGATGCCATCTGGATGGCCAGCAGGCTGGCTGCTTGGGGACTTAATGCCCAGGGACGATGTGGGACTTAAAGCACCTCTCCCACTCACAATCAGAAAAGCTCGAGGCTGGGAGGAGCCGTGAAGAACCCAACCTGCTGCTGAAGTTCCCTCTACAATGCCCTGCCGAACTTAAACACTTGCAGGGATGGGAAGCTCACTACCTCAAGTGGGAGCAGCCATCTCTGGTGTCATGGGCAAGGGTCTAGGCCTGGGTTCATGCCCCCACTACCACCGACTATCTAGGGAACTTGAGGTCTGCTTCCTCATCTGTGAGATGTAGATAAGGATTCAAATCTCCAAGGGCCAGCAGCACATGAGATTGGATGAAGGTCCTTGTAGGCAGTGAAGCTCTATGTACTGGGAAAGGGGGGGTGGTGTTTATGAGTCTCTCCAAGCGTTTGGCACATGGCCAGGTGGTGACACAGCTGGAGGAGTGGTGGGCAGAGGGCACCAGGCCAAACATGACTCAGTTGCTCCCACTAGCCCCTGGGGTTCACCCCTCACATTTGTCACCATGAAGACAGGTGGGTCTAGGCAGTTGTCCCCCTGCCACAGGGTCAGAGACCCGAGGTGCTCACCCCAGATCCCACCCTGAGAGCCATATTTGGCCAGCCACCCAGCACAGGCGAGGCTCCGGGATGCCAAGGGAGCTCAGCCCAGCAGAGAAGCAGGCACAGAATGCTGTCCAAGGAAATAAGCCCAACTTGAACTCAGGTCTCCCCTGCATGCCCAGGACAATGGCCAAGTGGGTCAGGCCTGGGCTCACAGAGAGGAGCAGGAGGGAGCCCCATTCTTGAAGAACGCCATGCCAACAGATCAAGACACCACTGGATGGGAGTGTCCAAGGGCCCCCATGGGCTCTCGGGAGCCTGGTGCCTTCCCCAGTGATGTCATGGGAGCACAGGGCTAACACTCCTGGAGAAACTCACTGTTGCTTCCTGAGGTATTGGTGGTGGCCCAGATCATTGGTAATGACAATATCACTCAGCTGTGCCTACATTCAGCACTTAAAATACAGTGGCTCACTTCACCTTCTCAAGGGATCATTACCAGCCTCATTTTAAAGA
>PITA01006094.1:0-103601 GCA_004023965.1 Spilogale gracilis
CAAAGCAGGAAAAAATATCCAGTGGAAAAAAGACAGTCTCTTCAATAAATGGTGCTGGGAAAATTGGACAGCTACATATAGAAGAATGAAACTAGACCATTCTCTTACACCACACACAAAGGCAAACTTGAAATGGATGAAAGACCTCAACGTGAGGCAGGAATCCATCAAAATCCTGGAAGAGAACATAGGCAGTAACTTCTTTGACATCAGCCACAGCAACTTCTTTCAAGACACGTCTCCAAAGGCAAAGGAGACAAAAGCGAAAATGAACTTCTGGGACTTCATCAAAATAAAAAGCTTCTGTACAGCAAAGGAAACAGACATCTTTTTTTTTTTTTTTTTTTTAATATTTTATTTATTTGACAGAAAGAAACACAGCCAAAGAGGGAACACAAGCAGGGGGAGTGAGAGAGGGAGAAGCAGGCTTCCTTCAGAGCAGGGAGCCCGATGTGGGGCTAGATCCTGGGTCTCCGGGATCATGACCTGAGCCGAAGGCAGTCGCTTAACCAACTGAGCCACCCAGGCGCCCGATGACATCTTAACAATATTAAATTTTTTATGTATTACATCAGTAATGTTGCCTCACTTATTAAGATCTTCTCTAATTTCTTGAATGATTCTTTGTAGCCTTTAGAGTATAAATTTTGTTCTCTTTGCAATTTATTTATTTATTTGACAGAAAGAGAGACAGTGAGAGAAGGAACACAAGAAGAGGAAATGGGAAAGGGAAAAGCAGACTCCCCACTAAGCAAGGAGCGCAATGTGGGGCTCAATCCCAGGACCCTGCCCCTAAATTTTGTTCTATTTATTTCTAAATGTTTTTATTCTTTTTGATGTTATTGTGAATGAAACTGTTTTCCTTCATTTTTGGACATTCATTGAACTGAATTTAGCATGTGATCTTGTGCCCTGTAAACTTACTGGACTCACCTGTTAGTCCTAGTGGGTTTCTTGGTGGACTATTTAGGATATTCTATCTAAAAGTCATGTCATCTAGGGATACCTGGGGGACTCAGTCAGTTAAGTGTCTGCCTTCAACTCATGATCTTGGAGTCCTAGAATGGAGCCCCACAGCAGGCTCCTTGCTCAGCAGGGAGTCTGCTTCTCCCTCTCCCTCTCTCCCACTCCGTTCATGCCCTTTCTTGCCCTCTCTCTCTCAAATAAGTAAATAAATAAATAAAATATTTTAAATAATAATATCACCTATGAATAATAAAAAATATCATTTAAAAAATATCATTCATCTGTGGAGGGAGTTTTCTGCTAATTTAGATGAGTTTTTTTTTTTTTTTCTTTCTTTCTTTTTCTTGATTAGTTCCACTAGCTAGAACCACTAGTATGAAGTTAAACAGAAGTGGTGAAAATAGACATTCTTGTCTTTTTTATGATTTTCTGGAGAAAGTATCCAATCTTTCTTCATTAAATATAATTTTATCTATGTTTTTTTTTTGTTTGTTTGTTTTTTAGATTTTATTTGACAGAGAGAAACACAGCCAGAGAGGGAACACAAGCAGGGGGAGTGAGAGAGGGAGAAGCAGGCTTCCTGCTGAACAGGGAGCCCGATGTGGGGCTCGATTCCGGGTCTCCGGGATCATGACCTGAGCCGAAGGCAGTTGCTTAACCAACTGAGCCACCCAGGCACCCCTATCTATGGGTTTTTATTGATGCATTTTATCAGGTTGAAGAGGTTCCTTTTAGTTTCTAGTTTATTCAATATTTATATTATGAAATTGTGTTGGATTTGGCCAAATGCTTCTCCCTCTTTCTCTCTCTCTCTCTCTCTCTTTTTTGAAAGAGTGTTGAGCTGGTAAGGAGGGACAGAGAGAGACTGTTGAGCAGGCTTCAGACCGAGGGTAGAGCCAACTCAAGGCTGGATCTCAGGACCCTGAGATCATGACCTGAGCTTAAATCAAGAGTCCCGATGCTTACAGACTGAGTCACCTAGGCACCCTTTTTCCTCTGTCTATTGAAATGATCTTGTTTTATTTTAAAGATTTAATTGATATATTACATTAAATGATGTTTTATGTTGAGCTTACTTTATATACCCAGAATAAATCCCACTTGGTTGCCAGATTCATATTTTGTTGAGGATTTTTGTTCCCATTTTTATTGTTGTTGTTGTGGTTGTTTTAAGATTTTATTTATTTATTTGACAGAGAGAAACACAGCTAGAGAAGGAACATCAGCAGGGAGAGTGAGAGAGGGAGAAGCAGGCTTCCTGTTGAGCAGGGAGCCTGATGCGGGGCTGGATCCAGGGACTCCAGGATCATGACCTGAGCTGATGGCAGATGCTTAATGACTGAGCAACCCAGGTGCCCTGGTGCTCATATATATATATGTAAATATTGCTCTTTAGTTTTCTTGTCTCATGATTTCTTTATTTGATTTAGATATCAGGGTAGTAGGCTCCTGGAATGAGTTGAAAGTGTTCCCTACTCTTCTGTAGAAAAGTATGTGAATATGTGGTGTTATTTCTATTTAAAAATGTTTGGGAAAATTCAGTGGTGCATCTCTCTAGACCTTGGCTTTCTTTGTGGGTTTTGTTTGGATTATGAATGAAATGCTTTCATTTAATATAATTTATTTAGGTTATGTATTTCTTCTTAAATCAGTTTGGTAGTTTGTCTTTTTAAAATTTTGTTTTAATTTCATCTAACCTATTCAATTGTTAATTGACATACAATTTTTCATATAATTATTTTACCATTTTTTTTTCCTAAGGTCAGTAGTAATATCCCTTCTTTTATTTCTCTTTGTCTCACTGGTCAATCAAGCTAAAGTTTTTTGTTTTGTTGATATTTTAAGAGAATCAGTTTTTACTTTTACTGATCTTCTCCATTGTTTTTCTACTCTCTGTTTCATTAATTTATGCTCTATTCTTTATTACTTTCCTGCTGCTTCCTTCTATTTTTCCTTTGTTTTAAGGACGAAGTTAGGTTACTTATTTGATGCCTTTCTTCTTTCTTAGTCTAAGCCATCTACAGGTTTAAATTTCACTGTAGGCTTTGTTTTATTTGCATCTCATTAATTTTGCTATATTGTCTCTCATTTCCATTTATCTCAAAGTACTTTCTGATTTCCTATTTGAGTTTGTCTTTGATCTGTTGGTTATTGTGGAGCGTGTTGCTTAATTTGCACATACTTGCAAATATCTTAGATTTCTTTCTAGTTTCATTCCATTGTGGTTGGAGAACATACTTTGTGTTATTTCTTAAATAGCTGATCTTAAGCAAATAGTTGGATGTTGTTTTCTGATCTAGTCTTGCAGTTTTTGTGTTTGACCGGATGGTTTAATCTAATGTTAAATTTAATGTTAATCTCAGAATGTTTAATTTAACATTATTGCTACTACAGCTGAACTTGCAACTGTCATCTTACTGGTTATTTTCCACATGTCTTGTGTCTTTTTGTTCCTCTAATCCCTCTTCACTGTTTTCTATTGACATAAGGGAATATTTTTGAATGTTCTCTTATATTTCTTTAATAGTTTTTTCACTGTATATTTTTACTTACTTATCTAGTGGTTCCTTGAGGGCTTACCATATGCACTGCGCCATCAATATTAGCTTTGGATTTATACTATTTGATTCCAGTTAAACATAGAAATGTTATTCTTCTATCCCCTTACCTTCCTTCCTGTGACATTTTTGTTCTACATATCACACCTGTAAATGCCACAAGTCCAATAATACAGTTAAAATTATTACATTATATAATTTGATATCTTTTAAAGAATCTTAGAGGAGAAAAGAGAGCAAGTATGTTTTTATAGCGTTTGTTATATTAACCTTTTGATTTACCATTTCTGTTTCTCTTTATTTGTTCTTATGGATTTTCATATCATCTGGAATCATTTCCTTAACCCAAAACAGAATTGCTCTCACTTGTTTCCTTTGTGCTGTTATGGGTCCAAATCATATATATATATATGTATATATACATATATATACATATATATATGGTTTTATGTAATTGTTTCTTAAATCAATTATGAGAAAACAAGAAAAGAAATACACATTTATATATTTTTTTATAATTACATAATTATCTCTACTGGTGTTCTTTGTTTTTTTGTGTGTGGATTTAAATTGCTGTCTGTACTAACCTGTTTTTAGCCTGAAGTACTCTCTTTAGTATGTCATGTAAGCTGGATCTCCTAGCAACAAATTTCCTCAATTTTTGATCATCTGGTAATGTTTTTACTTTACCTTCAGTTTTGAAAGATATCTTTGCTATAAATAGGATTCTTGATTGATTGTTTTAATAAGCATTTTGAATATAATATGTTATTACATTGTCCTCATACCTCCATTGTTTCTGATGAGAATGCAGCTGATAGTTATTGGAGTTCCCTTGTAAGTTATGAGTTGTCTTTCTCTTTCTGCTTTAAAGATTTGGTCCTTGTTTTGGATTTCAACATTTTTTCTTTTAACCATTGATATATTTGTGGCCCTTTTTGCATTTATCCTACTTGGATTTTATTGAACTTCAATTTATTGTTTTAAATAAATTTGGGAAGTTTTCAGCCATTAAGTCTTTGAATATTTTTTTCCTGCTCACTTCTCTATCTTTTCTTCTAGTATTCCCACTTTTCATGCATTGGTGCGTTTGATAATGCCCATATTTCTCAGAGGTTCTGTTCATTTTTCTTCATTATTTTTTCTCTATTTTCTTCAGATTGTATAACCTCTATCACTCTATATTCAAATTTGCCAATTATTTCTTCTTTCAGTTCAAATTTACTATTAAATCCCTCTAGCCAATTTTCCATTTTAATTATTATCCTTTCTACCCCATATCCCACTGATGTTGTTTTCTATAGTTTATTTCTCTTCATTGATATTTGCTATTTGAAGGGACATTGTCATTGCATCTTCCTTTACTTTTTAATTGTGATTTCCTTTTATTCTTTGAACATATTTTCAGTGTTAATTTGGAGGTTTTTTTCTGTTAAATCCTGTTCATTCTGACAGGCAGGCTCTGTTGCCCGTTTTTTGTTTTTTTTTTTATTGTTGGAATGTGGAAATTTTATGTAACATATTGTAGCAACTCTGGGTACTTCCCCTCTTGAACTTATTATTTGTATTTGCTTGTTGTTGCTTGGTGAATGGCTTGGTTATTTTAATGGAGCCTACTCCTCCCTCTACAAAATTTTAAGCCTTTGATGCTGCTTCTCATGGAGGCTATTTTAGATTACATTGTTTCTCTCCAAAACCTGTACATGTGATTCCTAATCCCCAGTACCTCAGAATGTGATTTTATCTGGACATAAAGTTATTGCAGATTTAATTAACTAATTTAGGATAATATTTTACTGGAACAGGGTTGACCCCAATCCAATATAACCACTGTCTTTTTTAAAAGATTTTATTTATTTATTTGACAGAGAGAAACACAGCTAGAGAGGGAACACGAGCAGGGGGAGTGAGAGAGGGAGAAGCAGGCTTCCCGCAGAGCAGGGAACCCATGAGGGGCTTGGTCCCAGGACTCCCAGATCATGACCTGAGCCAAAGGCAGTAGCCTAACCAACTGAACCACCCAGTGCCCCCAAATTTCCATTTCTTATAAAGACAGTAGTTGGGGCACCTGGATGTCTCAGTTTGTTAGGCTACTGCCTTTGGCTCAGGTCATGATCCGGGAGTCCTGGGATCAAAGTGTAAAACTTCATTTTTGTTGTTTAATCCCCTTAGTTGGTAGTACTTTTTTTTTTTTTTACAGGAGACCTAGCAGACTAATAGAGGAGTATAAGCTTGGGTTTCCTACAGTCACTCTGGTATGACAGTGGTTCTGACAGGTTTGTATTTGGCTATTTCTCTTTCCCTGACCTCACCCAGCTGCTATGTTCCAGTAATTGCTAATTAATTGTTGTATAATGTTCAATAATACACTGGGTATAAATTGATCTACAGACAAAACCAATAAAGTTCAGGCTCCATTGAAGAGATAATTCCTGAGATTAATGTTTAAAAAATGTGTTGGTCCTTAGTTGAGTTTCTCCCAGTTGTCTTTTTCTCTGATTCTTCCAGGCAAGGTAATTAGCTTACAGTTTAGCCTATATACCCAATGACCCTACTAATCTTCTAATTCTCTTTTTTGCTTGTTTGTTTGTTCGTTTCTTCGGCTTGAAGTTTATTTCAAGTTCAATTCCTTTAAGGAGAGGTTAGGAGCTACAATTTTTAGGACTTGTTTCTCTTTCCCTCCATATTTCCCTACCAAAGGAAAAACCTCTAAGCCACATCTCTGGAGTTGGATATGGGGATAATCATGTGCTTCTTTCTGAATTACAAAGCTGCTTTAGGAACTGAGTGCTGTATGATTGGAGGAGTGGAGAGCAGTAGCCTAAGGTCTTACCTGACTCTCTCAGGGTGGAATCAACACCTTAAGAGCTGGACAAACATGATCAGGGTACCAGTATTCTCAGGAGTGCTGTACCCAAGATAGAAATTTCATCCCACTGTTGGGCGTAAGTGGAAGTAGGGAACCTCCACCTCTTGGGGTTCTTCACCTATAACAGCTTTAACAACTATAGCTGGGTTCAGATGAAAAATGCTCATGTCCTATCCCGACTGGGAAGATATATCCCTCTGACCAGGAGCTTGGGGAAATGGTAATCAAGTATTTTTGGTTGTAATGCAACTTTTACCTTGTTGAGTATGAGGAGCAGGTAAGAGAGTGAATCTCAGTATAAATACCACAACTTCTTACTCTTCTTTTATTACTTTAGATTTTCTTTTCTTTTTTTTTTAAGATTTTATTTATTTATTTGACAGAGAGAAACACAGCTAGAGAGGGAACACAAATAGGGGGAACGAGAGAGAAAGAAACAGACCTCCCGCAGAGCAAGGAGCCTGATATGGGCCTCCATCCCAGGACGCTGGTATCATGACCTGAGCCGAAGGTAGACGTTTAACAATTGAGCCACCCAGGTGCTCCTACTTTAGATTTTCTTGAATAAATGTATCCTCATTTTTTTCTGTGTTCCTGTAACCATATCCTTAGACTTTAAGCAATTTTTAAAGTAATATCAGTGTTACTGGAGAGCAGGTTCAGGGAGCTCTTTATGTTGCCACACCCTAAGCCTCTTTTAATATCATTTTTAATTATTAAAATCTCTAGTAACAGAAATTATTATGATATATGATGAGACTAATGCTTTACCTTTTAAAAACATAGTCAGCAGTGCTCAAGGAAGAAGTTACCCTGGAAAGAAAGTATAGCCTTTGAGTCTGGCAACTACTCCATAACTTAATCCTCTGAGATTTCTTTCAAAATAAACCCAACATTTCTTAATTTGAAATAACCTGTGCCTCCAGATTCAAAGGTCTATGACTGGTCTAGTTTCCTGTATCCAAAATGTAATATGTTTTAGTCAATAATTCAAATAATTAAGTTTTGAATAATTGCATGGTCAATTAAGATACAATTTAAGATACAATTAAGTTTCATTGTCTTGTTTTATTTGCTTGTCTGTTTTTTATTTGCGGAAAGGAGAAGAAAAACAAGGATGACACATTATTTTCTTGTGAACAGAATTTAATTGGAAAAAAAGCTAATCGTCATTCCAAATTTGAGGTTGGAGGAATGTGTTATGTTTACTCACATATACAGTAAATTAGAGCAATGGAAGCAACATCATTGCTTTTTGAGTCTTGTGCATCACTGCTTTTAATAAATGACTCATTTGGCTTGTTTTCACAGAACTCATAATTTCAAAGTTTTTTAACAAGTTTGAAAGTTCCAAATGTCTTTTTCCCATATCAAGAAAATCAAGAAAATTTATTTACATTTAAAGAACATTACAGCTGAATCGTCATTTGAATTTTAGGCTCAACTATTCCTACAATAAATTGCTTTAAAAAATATAATTGTAATTTTTTAGTGCATAGTAAGAATCGGAGAAATAACGTGGAAAATAAAATACAGAAGAGCAACATAGATATCTTAATGCCTAGATATAATTAACATTTGAAAAGTACTAAACACAGGGCAGTAAGCATATCAGTGGCAAGAAGCAAATCAGTGCTTAATGATTTATGTCAGTATAGTTGACTTTTGGTTCTTACTATGCCTGTGTGACTATTTTTACAATCATTGAATACAATGACATTCTAATTATATTTTAAATCTTTGGCTTAAGAAAGATTTTTAGGAAAAGAGCTTTTATGATTATTTTAGTATTAAGAGAAACAGAACGGTCTTGAAAGTATGAGATCTAGACAATGAGATAAAATAATTTATCAACAATTCTTTTTTTAAATTTTTCATCAATTCTAATAATATGATTATCATAACAAGCATGTATTGATATGTACTATATATTTTTTAAGATTTTATGTATTTATTTATTTATTTGACAGAAAGAAACACAGCAAGAGAGGGGACGCAAGCAGGAGTGAGAGAGGGAGAAGAGGCTTCCCACCTAGCAGGGAGCCTGATGTGGGGCTCGATCCCGAGTCTCCAGGATCATGACCTGAGCCGAAGGCAGTTGCTTAACCAACTGAGCCACCCAGGTGCCCCAATATGTACTATATTAAAGACTTCATATGCTTGCTATCAGTTAATTATTGACAATCTTGTAATATAGATATTTTGCAATGTTTTTTCAATATTTTTAAATATTCTTATGAGAAAATTGAAGTCTAGCAAAACTAAGTGACTAGTCCAAGGGTACGCAGAGAGTATTTAAAGGTACATAAAGAGTTCAGGGTTTTGAGTGTGTATTCAATAATTATTTACACAGTATTTTAATTTACCTTGAAGATGCAGGTATAGCCTTTACAAAAAATAAACAAACAGTCCATGTAGCATCCCTTAGCCAATATAGAGGCAATAGAAGAAAGTGTGTATGTGTTGAGTGTATAATTAATGGGCTATTACTTAATTAATATTTTAATTTATAGCATATAACACTGTTGTGCTGCCTCATTTTTTAAGGCTTATTATTTTAAGAACTCATGATATATTTGATCTTTTCTTTTCATGAGCTTGAGGAAATTTCTAAGTGCCTAACGATAACATGAGATTTGTTATGGAATATAATTCAATTTTATATCCTAATTAGCTTTCAGTTTCTTAGAAAATTATTCACTTATCATTTATTCTGAATATATTTAGATTTATAAATAGATTAAGATTATTTTTGATATCTTTCATATTAATATATAATGTGGTTTATCATACACGGGAATCCTTTCATGTAAATTTGATGAAAGTAATATTTTGAATATTCCAAATACACAAAACAAGAGGTCAATTAGTAATTAAACAAGTAACACCCACAAAAATGTGGACAGCAGAAGCCTTGTAATCTGAACAGTTCTATTTTTAGTAATTGCGAGAATGTCATGTGGAAGCCAGAATGTTAATAAATAAAACCATAAAATAAAGAAAAATGCAAAATAATTTCTCCTTTACTACCTAAAAATGTTGCAGAGTTAAAATAATAATTAATCCATAATTAATTGATGAAGTTCAATAAGAAAAGCTGTCAATAAGAAAGGTTTAAAAGAAGCAATTTGCAGAATTTCAAATTTCTTACAAAGTTTAGACATTTTAGTGTAGGTTCATGAGCCGAGTTGCTAAATTCTAGGTAATCTTAGACATTATATGCTTCATAGGTCGCACACACACATAAATATTGTAATGTATAACAGATTTTGTATATAATAGATATAAAAATAAGTAACAAAATTTTTGGTCAAATCTTCGTAGTTAAATATATGTGTTCCCAGCACTCACTAGTTAATAATGTGCCATGATACTGGGCCCTATTAGAAAAACTGTTACTACTATTTCATAAAATGATATCTTCAAGTCAGAAACAAATCCACATATATATAAGATAGCACAAACAAATATTCAGATGCATCAAAAACCACATTCCAGTTCTCCCACTGGTTATCTATCTTAACATGTCACCAAATCAGATTTGTTAATACAAATAAATGTTTGCATTTTCCAGTTTTCATAGAAATCTTAGGGATATTTTCAGAGAATGTCATTTTATCTATTCTAAATGCATTTTCTTTAACAGTTCCTTCTTGAGTTCAGAATTCCTTATAGAGTATCTCTGAGGTTCTTGAACTTAGGCATATGAGAGTTCTATATTTCTCTACAGACACTAATTTTGTTTACAAAGATCTCTAGGAAGGTGCATAAAGTGTTTGAATTTATTTTGCCACACTTGCCAGTCACTTTGCAGATATGGATCACAAGCTAGATGTAAGAATGGCTAAAAAAAAAAAAGTATGTATTCATAGGTTTGTGTCCCTAGTTTTATTTGTTTGATTAAAAATAGATGCAAAGAGTGAAGTCTTCTAAAAATTGAAAATGAATATGTATGGAATCATGCTGACCTCTTTCTTTTGCTATACAAGAACTTTTACTCTGCACCTAGATTTCCTTGTTGTTGTGTGAAATGTTATTTTCCCTTTCACAGGTTATTTAACACGTTCAATAAATGAGGGTATGGTAGTGTTTTTAGTGACCAGAAATGGAGCTGGAAGCCAAGGGTATTTTCAGATTTCTGAAACTCCCTTCATCACTCTATCAATGATCACCAAGAATAGATTGAAGAAGGAGCAGTCTTTTCAGTTTTTATTGTGAGCATAAAACTAGATATTGATGGATGAAATGATTGCATAGAAAACAAATCTCAAGTCAGAGCACTCATCTTAGGCCAAATACAAATACAACAATCTATCCACAGATAATGAGCACCTTAAGATAGGGATTCTGAGATTGTTGATTTGCTGTTGCTAAATATATTCTATATCAAGTGTAGTAATCACTAATATTCTTTGTTTTCTTTTTAAGATTTTATTTGTTTGGCAGAGAGAAATAAAGCCAGACAGAACACAAGTAGCGGGAGTGAGAGAGGGAGAAGCAGGCAGGCGGCCCGATTCGGGATCATGACCTGAGCTGAAGGCAGAGGCTTAACCACTGAACCACCCGGGTGCCCCTAATAATCACGAAAATTCTAAATGTTCTTATGATATGACAAAATCTTATTAACTTATATGAAATATAAAGATATTTTAAAAACTATAGAGTTGTTAACAAATTTTTGTAAAATTATCATGTCAAAAATAGTATTAAGTCAGATTTATCTCCTGGCACTATCTTCCATGTTTTTTATAAGTTTCTTTGTACACTATTTTTAAGAATTTCTCAATAATGATTACTTTTGGAGATCTCCACATGTGTAAGTTATCATTTCTATCTCATTATCTTTGAGATTTAAATATATATTTGCTATAGTTGCTTGTTTTTTTCCACATATAGTGCATGAATATAACAGCTGCACCCTGGTACTTAATTTTATTCCATTCACTTATTGATGAACTACATTTGTGTTTAGGAATATATTTTTAGAAATATGTTCACCAAAAATGGTCTCGCATCTATAATTTCTACCATACGGCAACTAAAATCCCCTCTTGAGTAAGATACAAGTGCAAATGTAGTATTTTAATGAGAAAGTTTAAAAGAACACCTCACTTTGCTGAGGTTATTTTGAACGTGTATACATAAAAGTGCTCAATGTTTCAAAGGGAAACCACAGGTTGATTATAGTCCTGGGATGTAGGTAGTCAGTTTGGACCCAATATAAACTTTCCTAAAGATCCCTTGATTAAGATTTACTCCAGAACATTCTCTCTATATTTACCTTTGCATGAACTTTACTCACCTCTGTATGACCTCTATTTAGCTTGTGCCCAATATCTTTCTGTCCCTGGAGCTGGGTTGGTAAATAATAGAGGAAGAGCATCCAATATCCTAAGCCCTCTCTTGAGGGTTTAACTCTCTAGAGAGATGCCTCACTCTCAGGGGCAAGGATGCAATACTTGACCTAAACATTGTACAGGTAGTATAATAACTAAAGTCCGTAGGCCTTAACTGCTAAGCTCATCACTCACTGGCAGAATCCAGATGAAAGAACACTGTGGATGGATTTCTTTTTTTTCCATTTATGCTTATGTTTGAATACAGTTTCTCCTACCCAACAATTACATGTTTATAAGTAGTATATAAGATGAAGTTTAAGAATGCATATAAACGTATAAAAACAAAAAAGCATATTTTATCAGAGAAACTTTTCATAATGATTTTTTGTAAGTCTGATTTATTGTCATAAACAAAAAAAATAATTTTTATTGAACTTGGCAGATGATTATACTTAAGTTGAAAAGGCAAAGTATCTCTAGATTAGAGTGAAAATGATGGTTCTTAAATGCCGACTGTCTGTTTGGATCAAAATAACATCGAATGGACCAATTAATAAAAAAGAAATACATAAACAGATTAGGAAAATATTAATTTAAAGACAAATTTTCTGTATAAAATATAATGTTAGATTATAAAAAATATATTTTTGAAATATATTCATACAGAAACAAAATTATATATATGTGTGTGTATGTGTGTATATATACTTATATATATATGAAATCATTCTCTTCTTCAAAGGGTTCATGTTCTGAATGTGAGATATTGATTCCCTGTAGGCACTGAATTCTTGATGAGGAAAACACAGGAGACACTTATTATAAAAATTATCTTCCAGAAACAGATGAACTCCCCTTCCAATTAGCACTAGGTCAAAAACTATATTTTTGCATGTAGAGTTTCTTGTTTATTTGCATTCGTTTTCTATCTCTAATGAAAAGGAGAAATAGAGCCAAGTCAGACCAAATTTCTTATATGGTATCAACAAATCTTCACAACAATTAATGTGTAGAATATTGGTAACAATGAAAGTTAATATTTTTTATGAGATCAATGTATAGTTAGGAGGGTTTCACATTATTATTTTTTAATCATAAAAATTTGAAATATATAGAAGGAAGACTAATATGGAAAAGCACTGTCATGTATTGTCACTTACCTTTAACCATGATCAATTTATAGTTAATTTTAGGGTGCCTGGGTGGCTCAGTGGGTTAAAGCCTCTGTCTTCGGCTCAAGTCATGATCTCAGGACCCTGAGATCTAGGCCCGCATCTGGCTCTGCTCAGCAGGGAGCCTCCTTCCTCCTCTCTCTCTGCCTGCCTCTTTGTCTATTTGTGATCTCTCTCTGTCAAATAAATAAATAAAATATTTATGGTTAATTTTATTTTATTTGTATTCTTTTCCACCACTCTTTCAAAAAAATTTGAGCAAATCCCAGATATACATTTCAACATATAGCTGTAAAAGATAAAAACTTCTTTGTAAAAGAGAATACAATATCAGTATGATACATATGAATTACAATCTCAATATATTATCAAATAAACATTTGCTGTGAAAGTTGTATGATTAACTTTAACATTTTTTTTTGTTTTTAGAATTGAATCAGATATCTAAATGAGGTCCAAATGCTCAAACTAGTTGATATGCCCAATATGTATTTTTTTATCTATCTGTTCTTTTCTATCTCTCTGTTTCTTTGTCATTTAGTAAAGAACAGGGTTGGTTTTGTCCTGGCGAGTCTCTCAGTAAACATAACTCAAAATCTACTAGAGTCCTGCAAATTGCAGTTATATCTAGAAAATTTATCAGGTTGAAGTTTTGTTCTGTTTTTGTTTGTTTGTTTGTTTTATTGTGTTTTTTTGGTCACCACACAGTACATCATTAGTGTTTGATGTAGTGTTACATGATTCGTTGTTTGCATATAACACCCAGTGCTCCAAGCAATCTGTGCCCTCCTTAATACCCATCACCAAGCTCACCCATCCTCCCACTCCCTCACTTCTAAAACTCTCTGTTTCCTGGAGTCCATAGTCTCTCATGGTTCATCTCCTATTCTAATTTCTTCCCTTTCATGTTTGTCTTTTAATAATAATATTTATAAATCCTGTTGCATTCTCTATTAGGAGGTACATAATATCTAGTTTATCTCTTTATCAATAAATGATAGTCATTGTCTAGATAACCAACACATGACTCTTTTGAAAGTAGCCCTATAAAATCCAATCATTCTTTATCAACTATTAGCAGAATATTTTTCTAACCTAAAATTCCCATCATTAACTATTTGGTTACATTTAGGTATAGTTTGTACAGGAAATACAGGATGTATCCTTGATTCTTTCCTTTCATTTACCTTTTTGTATTTTTTTTTTTCCTTTTTAAGTATCATTTCCAGAACTTCCTGATATGACTGTTTCAGGTATCTACTATTGTGGCGAAAGAGAAAGAAAGAAAGAGAGAAAGAGAGAAAGAAAGAAAGAAAGAAAGAAAGAGAGAGAGAGAGAGAGAGAGAGAGAGAGAGAAAGAAAGAAAGAAAGAAAGAAAGAAAGAAAGAAAGAAAGAAAGAAAGAAAGAAAGATAGAAAGAAGAAAGGAAAAAGAAAAAACAAAACTTAAATCTTGATGGCTTAAAACTGGCAAACATTTGTTTACTGCTCATCTTTGCATGGATCACTAATTTGGGAAGGGTCAGTGAAGGAATTTTGGTGTTTGAGATCTCTAATCCAGTGTTTGAGATCTTTAATGTTGTTGTAGCCAGACAGTGGCTGAAACTGGTACAGCAGAAAACTAAATAGTTGGGGATTGGTCAGGCACCTCGCTTTGTGCATGAAGAATTAGGCCTGTCTATGTGATATTGCCTTATGAACTAGTTTGGATTTTCTAACATGTCAGCCTGAGGGTAGTTGCCATAGACTGAATGTTTGGGTACCCTTAAAATTGAGATGTTGAAATCTAATCCCCAATGTGGTAGTATTTAGAGTTGGAGCCTTTAGGAAATGGTTAGGTGTTGAGGGCAGAGCATTCATGAATAGAATTTAGTGCTCTTATAAAAAAGAGACCTCAGAGAGTTCACCCATTTATTCTACCAGGTGCAGAAACAGCAAAAAGACAATTAACTGTGAACCAGGAGGCAGGTCTGTCATTCACAGACACTGAATCTGTTGATACCTTGATCTTAGATTCTAGTCTCCAGATTTGTTAAAAAGTATATTTCTCTTGTTGATAAGCTATCCAGACTATGATCACAGTCTAAATGCTTACATGGTGACTTACCACTCCTAGAGAAAATGTTCAAAAGAAAAAGAGGATGAGTGTATTGCATTTTGAGGACAACCTTAGAAGTTCTATGGCATCAGGTTGGTTCTATTCAGTATGTAAAGATGGCCAGAAAAATTCATCTAGCTTCAATGGGAGGACATAGATTCCACTTCCTAAAGAAAGTTGAGTTATAAGAAAAGCACATGGAATGAGAGATACAGTTGAAATACCTTTAAAATAATATCTACCTTAAAAACAACATTTAAAGATATATTGTTATGAACTCATGTATATAAATATATTTGGTGTGTTCTAATCCATTGCAGTTATAATTCATATTGATATTCATATTGTTCCATCTTTGGCTTATGAAAGGAGATTATTCCAATTGGCTACAGGCTTTATAACATGTCCCAGTTTTCCCTGATAGTTTTTTATTTTCTTTGTTTTTTGTAATGACAAGATGTTTTAGGCCTATCTTGTATAGTTTGTGTCCACAATCATTACTCATTGCTACTCCATCATTTCTTGACACTTTTTCCCCCATGACTACAACTAGAAAATATTTTTCTCCTTTTTTTAAGAGAAAATAAATTAGGAGTTCATACTTCTGCATTCAGTACAAATTGAAGATGACAGAGATTTTACCTAACTCATCAATCTTATATCTCTGCAGCATTTCTCTCATTCATAAATCTCAGTTCGTAATAAGACAAGTATAATTACTTATTTGCTTTCCCATAATGCATACTTAATCTCTTTATTCTCAGAATAAAAATATATATACTAACATCAACTGTGATTACTGAAAACAGAGAAAATATTTTATACTTTCTTGCCCTATAAGTAAATTGTACTTGGAATATTTAATCAAAGTATTATTTTTTAAATTATGTGGGACACTTTTATGTTTATTTTGATTTCAGTTTTAATTTTAATTTTGTTTTATACCTATAAAACATTTTTATAACTCTAAAGTATATACAAATATTTTATGCATATTGTTAGCTTCTATTTCTCTCTTTACATCTCTCTTCCATTTATAGATAATTTTGAAAAAATATTAGAGTTTATTCTGACATTTTTATCATTTAAGTAAACACATACACACTTATTCACAATCCCTTACATATATATATATGTATTTGACAATATATTATGGAGAACTAATAAATGATAATTATAGGAAAATTCATCCTTTCTACATAGAACTCCATTGTAGAGATGTTATTGACTTTATTCACTGAGTTTTCAGTTAATGGTCATTGTGTTATTTATGGCCTTTTACTATGAAAAATAGCACTACATTAAGTAGTAGTATCTCATATTAGAATTGAGGATGTATAAGGTTTTTATTTTGTCTCTTCTCTTCAATCTCTCTAAAACTAGTCTGACATTTTTAATCCTCATAGACATAGCTAAATTTTCAAATCTAAGTATTTGGGCTAAAAAACACATTGTGAACTTTACAGTAGATTTAATACTTTAAACTCTATCTGAATATCTATTTTTGTGCAAAAGCATAAGCAAAAGAAAAAAATTGCACAGGTGAAAGGAACACCAAAATGTGTAATCAAGTTCCTGTTCAAAGGTGGATGGATCTGAAGAAGGGAAACTTCTAGACAGAGGTTACACAAGGTCATTTCTTGTGTGATGTATCACATTACAACTTCATTTGCAGTATGATATCTTTCTACACCAAAGGGCTTCAGAGGTTGCTGACAGATACCTGAATTCCTTTGAATTGCCCTTCTCTTTGCTAAAAGTTCCATGCTCAACCCAAACCAGGACAATAACCTGTTAAAATAGATTTACTAGCACCACAAGTCCCCTAACAATAGCCAATCTATTGAGGCACAATAAAAAATCATTTGTCATACTAAGCACCAAGAAGATTCAAATTCGAAGTAAAAACTAAACTTATGCTTACTTAGATCAAAAGAGTCAGTTGTTAGAACTAACAAAGATTTTAAAGCAACTACTATGGTATTGCTTAATAATTGTGAATTACCTTGATGCAAATGAAAAAATACAAAGTCTCATCTAGGAAATAAAAGACTAAAGAACCAAATGAAATTATTGAACTGAAAAATATAGTAACAGGAAAAAAAAAGAAAACAAACAAGCAAAAAACTTGATGTATAAGCACCATAATAGAGTGGAAAAAGGGAAGATAAAATCACTGGACATGAGTACTAATCAATAAAATTCACTTAGAAAGAACAATACAGAGAAACTAGACTAAAAATGATGAGCAGTCTTTGTATCTTTGTAACAATAATAAAAGATTTAAAACACATACCATCAGAATTCCAATGTAGAGGAGAAAAAATGTGTGGCTAAAAAAATATTAAAAGAAATAGTGACTGAAAACTTTGCAAATATGGCAGAAGATGTGCCTACAGATTCAAAAAACTGAGAAAAAGTCCAAATATGATACAACCAAAGAAATCCAAGCCAGCTCAAAGACAGAGACAGAAGCTTTAAAAGCAACCACAGAACACATTGTGTGAAGGGGAATGCTGATTTGAATAGCAATAGATTTCTCATCTGAAATAGTAGAAACTAGAAGGAAGTGGCATCACATTTCTCAAGTGTTGAAAGAAAAGATCCATTGCCCATGATTTCTACATCTAGAAAAAATATCCTTCAAGAATTAAAGGGGAAAAAAAGAACTAAAGGGAAATAAAAGCATATGCACACAAAGGGAAACTAAAGCCTGCTCTTAAGGAAAAAAAAAAAAAATGTCTAAAGCACACTTTCAAAATAGAAAGAAAAATAAACAGGAGAAACTTGGAACTTTAGAAGAAAAAAACAACAAAATATTTTCAAATATGAATACATACTTAGACTATCCTTATTTCTCATGTGTTTCTTAAATCATGTTTGATGATTCAGATAAGAATGATATCATATGATAATGGTGTTCAATGTACATAGAGGAGATTCTGAAGATAATTATATTTAAAAGGGGGGAAGGAAACCTAAATGACAGTAAAGTTTCAATACTTCACTCAAAGTAGTAAGACAGCAATATTACAAGGTTGTATTAAGTTACATATATAAATTGCACTACCTAATGTAAAATAGTGAATATGTCTAGCCAAAACTGAAAATCTAATCCTCAGTGTGATGGTATTAGAAGGTGAGGCTTTGGGGAAGTTATTAGGATTAGATGAGGCCATATGGGCAGAGCCCTCATGAATGAAATCAGTATCCTTGTAAGAGTCATTAAAATGCTTGTTTGCTCTGCTCTACTTTCTACCCTAAGAGAACAGTGAAAATTTAGAATTTTACAACCCAGAAGATTTTCACCAGAACTGACCACGATGGCATCCTGATCTCAGACTTCTAGCCTCCAGAACTGTGAGAACTAAATTTTTGTTGTTCATAAGCTGCCTAGGCTATTGTATTTTGTTATAGCTGTCTGAACTTAGATACTCTAAAAGACAAAGACTGATAGAGTAGATTGAAAAAATGACCCATCTATATGTTATCTATAAAAGACATAGTTCATTTTTGACAACATAGGTAGGTATAAAGTAAAAGAGAAAAAAACATAGTGCTAACTTTAATTTTAAACAGTAGTAGCTATATAAGTATCAGATAAAATAGACATCAGACCACATAAAGTTTGAGAGATAAAGGACATTACTTAATGAGAAAAGGATAAATCTATCAAAAAGATATAATGATCTTAAATGTGCGTGCATTAAACAACAGAATTCATGAAATAAAACATATGAAATATAAACTGATAGAAATTAAAACAGAATAATCATATCTATGATCACAACAAGAGAATTTAATATTCTGTTCTCAGCATTTGATAGAATAACTTGACAGTAAATTAGCACATAAGTGGAAGAAATGAACATCATCGAACAGTAGAATTTAATTGACAATTATAGAACACTCCATGCAATAGCAGTAGAATACACATTCTTTTGAAACATCTAGGTGACATTTACCAAAATATACCATATCATATTCTAGGTAGTTAAAAAACCTCAACAAATTTAAAAGAATTAAAATCATATGGAGTAAACTTTCTGACAATACTAAGTATTTAGTATATTAGAGATCAATAACAGAAAACAATAAGAAAACCCTCAAACAATTGGATTAAATACCACACTTCTGAACAACATATGGGCCAAAGAGGAATTCTCAAAAACAGTTTTTAAAATACAGATACAAATAAATATGCAACATATAAGAATTTATGGAATATAAATAAAACAATTCTGAGAAGTAAATTTTTTTTTTGAGAAGGAAATTTATAGCACTAAATGATCACATTAGAAAAGAAGAAAGATTTTTATCAATATCTAAATTTCTACGTTAGGATAATAATAAAAAGAGAACAAAGCCAACCCAAATCAAGCAGAAGGAAGAAAATTATAAAGAACAGAAATTAATGAAAAAAGGAAAACAGGAGAATAAAACCAAGATTTGTTTCTTTGAAAACATCAATAAGATTAATACACCTCCAACAAGACTAATAGTAAAGATGGAAGGCACAAATCTCCAAGTTACTGTTGAACCCAACATACTGGTCATAAACTGAGTATATGATCTACCAAATATTAAGTTTGTGCATGAACAGTAAACCTTCAACAACACAGCAAAGTGTTGCATACAAATTGGGCTCTAGCAGTTCCTAAGCAGTATAAGGATATTATATGAGCATGTGGCTCATATTCCCACAGTTGATACTTGTTATACTTTGTCTTTTTCTCTACCTACACCTATAACTTTAAAGGAGTTCCCTATGTCCAGCTGATGAGGGACATATGATATGGGACTTCATTTACAAATGGTTCTGTACAAATGAAGGCTCCATTCAAAGTTGAACAGAAAAGTGCAATAGTTCAACTCAGAATTTTCCATAATGGACAGTGGACAAAAATTGTGCCATGAACTGGAAAGCCCACTTTACTTAACAGTACAGATGGTCAGAATTACAACTCTGTATTAATTCATAGATGATAGTTAATGGCTTAACTGGATAATCTGAGATTTGGAAGAAAAGTGATTCAGAAGTTGATGAGAAAGGGATCTGGAGAGAATGTATGTATATGGACATTTCTCACCAGGAAAAGAATAGGAAAATATTTCTGTTCTGTATAAGTGGTCACACAAATACATTACCTTACAGACAGATAAAATAACCTGTATTGTGGACATGAGTCAGGCTTTTCCCCTAGTCACCTTTGTTCTTGCTTGATGAGTTTATGACAAAATAACTTGCATCTGAAAGAAGTGTTATGCATGAGATAAATTCCATGAGGTAGCTGCCCTATTAGAATAGTGGAAAAGCTTTGGAAGACTCAGTTATAATGACATATATATGACAACATATTGAAAGGCTGGTAGCATCAGCTAGGACATATGCTCACTATTAGAGACTAGTATATTTTACTACTTTTTATAGAAAAAATTCATAAGTTTAAAAATTAAAAGATGAAATGCGTATATCCTCTCATTATTACTTCTATCCTCTATCAAAACGTTTCCTTTTCATCTCTTTAAATTTGGGATTGGCCTGGTTCATTGGCCTTACACACCAAAGAGAAATGCTTTTAGCAGGGCACAACATGATTCCATTAAATTAAAGTTGAGATTGCACATGGCAATTAAAAAAAATCTTATACCATTTAATCAATAGGAGAGAAGGTGGTTAATCTTCTGGCTAGTGTGATTGATTGTATGACATGAAAATTGGATTACATTTACACAAGTGTGAGACCACGAGTAGTTTGTAACACAAGAGATCCTCTGAGTTGTATCTCAGAATTACTGCATTCTATGATAAAAGTTACAAAAGAGTAACTTACTTTTTTCGGAACTCCTCATCTGTCTGTAGTTTCTTCAAAATAATCAGCCTAAATAATCCTTATGCTGAAGAGGCATATTTTGGGGTAACAAATTTTGTTCCCTTTCAATATAGTTTCTTTAAACTTTTTGGAGACTAAAAAATTTAATCTCTCCATAGAGACTTAAAATACTAGGAGCTCCTCCAAAAATGTATATATTTTAACTACTTATTACACTGACTTTTTACAGGATACAAACTGTTTTTTCTAGCTAAAACAATAGTATTGTTTATAAAAATATGTTAGTGTTATAATGCTGAATTTTATATTTACCTGAAGCTTACTTAAAGGTGAGAGAGTTTTTTCTATGAAAAATTACTATAATGTTATTTGTACGGTGCGAACCAGTAACAATCCTTGAAATACTTCCTTCCGATTAATAGTAAAAACAATGTTATTGGTACAGGGTCCTTTTTTTGGTCTTAGTTGTCTTTAATTTCATTTAATAAAATGAATTGTAGAATTAATTCATAGATTTCTTATATATTCTATTTAATTTGCTAGTAATAGCTTGAATATAAAAAAGTATTCATCATGCATAATAAAGTAAAAGAAAATCAAAAGAGTATTATTTTACATCTTTTAGAATGTTAAAGAGTAGAAATCTGAATAATTCCACCCATTAGCTGGCATATGGTGATGTAGTAATTCTTATGCATTCCTTGTAGTTATATATACTTATCCAAGCATTAAATGGAACAATCTAACATTATTTCATCAAGTTAAATACATTGATTTGCTATTACACTGCAATTCTACTTTGGAGTATATATCTCCAAGGAAGTCTCACAGGAGTCTTTCTAAGGATGTGTAGGAAGATACTTCCTTTTGGAAGCATTATTTTTGATAGTGGTATGCTGCAGACAAATTAAGTGTTCATTGCTTAAAGCATGAATAGGTTAAATATAATAAATTCATCCCAAAGAGTACCATTCCTCAGTTAACTAATATATCTTAAAGGGATGGTGATGAATGGAGTAAGAAGATTATTAAGATGCATGACAACAGCATTTATGTAAATTAAAAATATATGTAAAGCAATTTAAAATTTATCACAAAAATGAAAAAAATCAAGTACGTACACATTAGAAAGTTCGATTACAGAGAGAAAGGGGTGGGAGTGAATGGAGATAAGTATGTGTCCTTGAAGAAACCAATAATTTTGAGCTTCTATTATCAAGCAAGTACCATTAAATCAACCCCCTGTAGTTATAGTCTTATCATCAATGAAAATATTAAAAAATATATTTAACAATTGATATAACACAGCTACCAATAAATTAGAAGGTTATCCACTTGGGCACCAAACAATCACAAAGAACATTGGGTATAAAAAACCATTATAATCATGGTCATGCTCATGAGCTAAATATCAACCATGCCTATAACTATAAAGTAAATTGAGATACTGAATCAACTACTCCCATGAAGAGAATATTAGAGATAGTTCAGGTGAGAGGTGTATTCTACCAACATTCAAGTAGAAGGTAATTTCCATTATACAAAAATTTTCAGAAAATAAGAAAAAAACAATATTCATATGAGAGAATAAATTATTGACCAATTTCCTCATCAGAATAAATATGAAATATCTTTAACAAAATAATAATAAATCAAATACAGTGGTATATAAAAAAGTAAACATATCAGAACAAAGTTAGGTTTTGCCATTCTTAAGTTTGAAATGAAATATAAAATTAATGTCTATTTCACTTGCAAATTAGAAAAAATGCAATAGATTAAAAGAGTCCAAAACATTTAATATGTATATTGAAAAATTAGCGAGGAAACAAAGAGAACTTGCTTAACCTTAAAGTAGATTATATAAAAATAATCAATGGCTAATTCAATATATTTAATTTTAAATGTTGAATTTCCTTTGTGACTGAGAAAAGACAAGGATACTTTCAGTTAGAACTTCTGTTAAACATTGTACTGAAAATTTCAAGCAATTACATAAGACAAGACAAAAATATGAAGTATAAGATTTAAAGAATAATCAAGGTCGTTAAGTTGTAATATTTAAAAATACAGACATATGCCTAAATAAAGACAATGTAGCACTGTCATGGGGATAAGACCATGGATGTTTACTTATGTGTAGTCGCAGAATTACCACTTCAAATAGTTGGGGAAAGATGGCCTTTTCAAGAAGTGGTATCAAGCCAGTTGACTATCTGTATAAAATAACAACCATTGTCTTCTACTTCACATCATTCTAAACATTAATGTCAGATAAATAACTCAAAATTCTTTTCATATTGTAAAAATTCTGGAAGATATTTACAAAAAATTGGAGTAGGGAAATATTTCTTAAATTAAACAAAAGAAAAAATATATAGAAGTGAGATAGATGAACAAATTAGATTCCATTAATGTAATAATGCTGTTCATCAAAAATTACCTTAAGAAAGTGAAAAAAAAAGAAGCCATGGAGTGGGAGAAGATATTGCAAGATTTATATAAGGGAAAGGCTCCTATGACCAGTTTTTAAAAAATCCATACATATAAATAAGAACAATTCATACAACTCAGTACAAAAATGGTCAAATGAATAGACATGCATGTCAAAAAATAAGGATATTAACATATTTAAATAATATAAAAAGTTACTCTTACCTCCTTACTCACTAAGGAAATGGAAATTAAAAAAAAAAAAAAACTGAGATAACACCACACAACTACCAGACTGGATGAAATATAAAGATTATTAACACTGCATGTTTGTGAAGATCTAGAGAAATGAAAACTTTCATATTCAGCTGATGCAAGTATGATTTAGTGCATCCACTTTGAAAAGACATTTGGTAGTTATGCTAAGGTGACATATTATATAAGTCAGAAACTTCCTTTCTCAAGAGAAATATGAATCAATATATACCAAAAAAAATAGGAAGAACTGTCATGGAAATATTATCCCATTTTTTTAATTGCTACCATTCTTGCCTCTTCTATCTATATTTATTTTTATCATCTGTGATCTTTTGTCTACTGTCATGATTATTTTTTCAAATTATTTGGTTATAAGTTGAAGAAAATCTTTTATATTTTAATTGTCCCACATTTGGCCACTGCAAGTTCTCAAGATTCCTGTATTAATAAATAAATAAATACCATATCTCATTGAAAAAAAAGAAGAGAAGGCTCCTGTATCTTTTTCATGTTTTACTAATTCTTTGAAAAATAATGTAATTTCTAGCACAAGATGCTCCAATCTCCTCTTGCATTATCCTCGCCTATCTCTTGAGTCAGCATTTTTTTCCTAAGGAGCAATTTTCTTTTGGTGGAGAATTATATTTAGAAAACAATATCTTGGTTCTGTGTGTGCTCACCTCCACTAAAGTATTATAATTTCTAAGTGCTTTTAGTATATTGAGCTAGAAAATATATCTATATATCTGTTTCTATTAAATGGATTCCTCCGATTTCAATGTAACACCATAAATGTTTTCCTTTCCATATGATTTCATTTCTCAAATGGTTAAAAGGGCTCTCTGGTTTTACTTCTTAGCTAGTTCCTAGCATACACAGAAAGTTCCTAGCATACACAGGAAGTTTCAAGGGAAAACTAGTACCATGGTAAAAAATGAAAACACATAGAGTTTAATAATGTTTATGTTTATTTTAGTCTTTAGTCTTTTCTATAATCAAAATAATACATGAAAGTTACTTGGATTAATTCTGTTTTTAAACATTTGAAACATTTATGTTATGCTAAAAATTTTCATCATTTTTTTTAATTTTAAGTTTTTATTTTTGGTAAAACATTAATATGGTTGCAGAAATCAAAGCCACATTAAAAAAAAAACTCAGGAATTTCCTGATCCCTTGAAACTTGTTCTCACCCAACAGATCTCTTTGATTTCTGATCTATGTTTTCTATGTTTTCTCTTGCAAAATAAGTAAATTCATTATATTTCCCTCCATTCTTTCACAAAAGTCACAAAACTGGAGGAATTCTTTTGAAATTGCCTTTCTGAAATCACTCCACATTATGCCTATATAGTAGATCATTGAGGAAATATACGGTACTTTTTTCAAGCAATATTCTATGTCTGAGCATTTAGATGTATGTATGATTGCAAATAATGCCATACTGAATAAATTTGTGTGTATGTATTTTTTGTGGAGGCTAGATTCCTAGAAGCAGGTTACTAGGTAAAGAGATGAAAACATGATTCTCTTATATACTGTCAAATTCTTCTCTGTATTCCCATTGCATTGTTTTGAGTATCTGTTTTTTCATAGCCTTACCAGCAAAATGTTTTCAAAAAGTTGTAATTTTGTCAATCTGATAGGAGAGAAATGGTATTTCTATGCGGTTTTGTTTTGCATTTCTCACTATGACTGGAGCTCAGTATTTTAATTTTATTTAAGAACAATTGTATTATAATTATTAATCATTTTCATGTAATTAGCAATTTTTAAATTAGGCTATTAAAATTTTTCCTCACTTTTTGTAACTTATTCATAAATCTGTCATTCCTTTATCTGTGGTTTATGTTAGCAATATTTTATCCAACGTACTTGAGTTTTGATTATGTTTATGGTAATTTTTTCTGTGCAATTTTAATTATATATTTAAATTTATCAGTCCTTTCATTAATGGTATTAAGCTTTTTTTTATGGTATTAAGCTTTTAAGTCACAAGTAGTTTTGTTTTGTTTTAATACCCTGTTTGTAGAGGCTTTTAAGTCACAGGTAGTTTTGCTTTGTTTTAATACCCTGTTTGTAGAGAATTTCATCCTGTTTTCTTCTATAACTTGTGTGGTTACATTCAAGTCCCTGATTCATTTGGGGATTCCTATGTATTGTGTAATGTATATATCAATTTTTTTAAATGTCTTTACAGGTTTCCCATTACTATTTATTTAAAAAGCACATATTAACTTAAATGATTGAAATTCCTTTTTAAATATCTTATTCGGCTTCTATTCTCTTTTACTGATTAGTGTGGCAGTACCAATTTATTTTAATTATAGAAGCTTTATATAATATTTTAATATCTAAAGTGTTAGTGTTCTTTCCTTCTCTTCTTCAAACTTCTTGCTATTCTTGAGAATTTGTTTTTCCAAGTTTATTTTAATATCTCTACAAAACTTGGTATTTTTACTGAGATTATGTTGTGTATGTACTGAGATTATCATTAATCTAGAGTTTAGGGGTAATACATATCTTTATAATCTTGTTTCATGCTACCCAAGAATAAAGGAAGTCTTAATTTGTTCTAGTCTATTTTGTATCTTTCAGGAGTTTTTATAGTCATCCTCATGCAGATTTTTCACATTTCTTGCTAAATTTCTTTCTAGCATTCTTTTACTCTACTGCATATTTCTCTGTATTGTATTCTCTATCTCATTATTTATATGAAGGCTATTTATTTTTAAATGTTTATTTTACATTCCTCTACTTTACTAAAAGACTTTATTTTAAAATTATGCTGAGCCATCCATTCCCTGGAACCCTCTAGGAACACCATCACAGCTTCTGTATAGTTGATGCAGGGACATGCCTTTCAGACTTCTCCCTTCAGATTCCATTACTCCTGCAGCTGAGAATGTTGACAAGTGATAGCTCCTAGCTGAGTCCTATTCCACGAATTTCTTTCAACCGAAGAGAGAAGCCTTGTCCAAATTTATATGCTCTCTTTGGTGATAACCCATATCCAAAGACTGTTGTACATTAGTATATGAAGTCACAAGCACCCTTGATTGAAGATAGGGCATCTCTGAAGCTTTGTCGCAGCTCAAGGACTCATCTCAGCTGAAAGACTACATTGCTTCACTTCTCTCTAATCAATCTCTTTTCTTATGCTGCCTAATGAGCGTTGATCCCAAAAGTTCCACCCCTCCAAAAGACCATCTGATATGGAAATCTCCTTGCCCGTGTCTAATTCCGGGAGAATACAATTTAAGGCAATATTCAAAGACAGGTATTTGGGATATATTTTTTTCCTACTGTTATGGCTCTAATTGATATCTCTTGCCTTATCATCTAAAATCTGCAATACAGGGGTACCTGATTGCCTCAGTTGGTTAAGTGTCTGCCTCCAGCTCAGGTCATGACACCAGGGTCCTGGGATCTAGCCCAACATCTGATTCACTGCTCAGTAGGGAGCCTGCTTCTCCCTCTTCCCCTTCCTCTCCCCCTGCTTGTGCTCGCTCGTGCACTCTCTCTGTGTGTCTCTGTAAAATAAAGAAAAATAAATAAATAAAATCTTTGGGAAAAATAAAATAAAATCTGAAGTACAATGTCGAAAAGTAGTGGAGATAGGGGCACCCTTATTTTTTTCCTGATTTTGATGGCCATGCCTTTAAAATTCCCCATAAATGAGATGATGGTTTTGTGACTAGGCTATATATTCCAAAAAAAGAAAGTATCCATTAATTCTCATTTTACAGAGTATTTTTTTAAATCATGTAATGATTTGGAATTTAGTTACTTGCACATTTATGGAGATAATCATACAGTTTTCATTCTCTGATCTAGTAAAGGGGTGAGTGAGGCTATCAGATACCCTAACATTCAACCATCCTATATTATGGGAGTAAAGCCATTTTGATGGTGTATCCTTTTAAAATATTTGTTGGCTATTTTTGTTTATATTTTATAGCATTTTTGTATAGATTTTTAATAAATGGCATTGTTCTGTGATTGTTTTTGTGCTATCTTCATTAAGTTTTAGTACCACTTTCTTTCTAATTTTAAATTTCTAGTATTTTCTTTCTTTCTATGCTGAGAATGTAGAATGCATGTTGTTTCTTTTTTTCTTTGATCTCTACAGTTTTTGGATACTATGTGGAGAGATTTAGTTTTAGACCATTAGCTCAACTATCTAAAAGTCCAAATGTTTTATTTCACAATTTATGATGGTAATATTGATAATTAACTTGGTTAAAATTCATAGAAGTGTGTACTTATGATATGTACACTTCATTTACAGTGAGTGTTGTAGTTAAATTTAAATTATTTACCATAAAACAAAAAGAGAAAAAAGACAATAATGGGTTGTATTGTGGGAGTTAAGTCAAGATCAAATCAGAGACATTCGCTGAGTACCTGTTGTAAAGTAAGTCGATCACGCCAAAAGCTAAGATAGTAATACTAGACAATATACATCATAGGCTTAAAGAACATTTATAGGCAGGGTATTGTGTAGGTCCTTCAGTGCCACTGCATTCTGAGGTAGCATTCAGCTATTTACCAGGATTGTATATCCAACTATAGGAGAGGGACTCTAACAATTCAAATGGGAGGTTTTTAGACCTCGCTACCCTCCTCTGGCATCAAGAGTACTAGGATCCAAAAATAGTGTGATATGGCCACATTCCAGCCTGCAGCCTGATTCTTTCACTTCAGCACTCATGGTTTAGGAATATCTATATATTCTTGGTATGATCAAGATATGATGTCCAAGATTAATAAATGCAGCTTTCTGATATGGTATACCTTTGATCTTGGGTTTTGTTCTACCGTATCTTTAGAGATCTTTGAAACTCTTTGAAAGGCTAACTCTCTCTCTGAAAAGCTATTTTACAAAGAATCAACCTTGAACAAGTTAACTTATTTCTAATAGTATGCAACATGGTGGATCAGGCAGACACTTAAATATCACATGGTGGATGTGCTTGCAATCGAGGTAATAATTTCATTTTTAGCTCCAAAAGACCTGTGGAGAGTGAGTTAAGTGAGAAGACAGTGGAGAAAAGATGGGAAAAATATTTCATATATATGCCTAACTCTGACAGTCAGCCCAGAAAGTAAGGAGTAAGTGTAAATCTTTAGGACAAGACATGATTCTTTATAATGCAATGGCAGCAAGAAATAACGATTTGGGCAAATATACCAAGGTCTCACTAGTTTCAAAAGTTAAGAAAAATAAAGTAAATTAAAAAGAGCTAATGACCAAAGGTCCACATAGGATTGGAAGGAAATGACTTTAATGTTCTTCATAGCCCATAGCCCACACAGTGAATTTTTACACTTTATTTTATACTGTTTTCAATTCTTTTCAGACCATTTATTTTATATTGTCATTGTTTTTTAGTTTCCTAGCTTAATATCACTAATGCCCTTTACCTCTTCTCCTAGCCCTTTTTGTTTCCTTAGACATATATTCTGTTGCTTTGAATTCGAAAAGACTTTTTGTGTGTCTGTCTTTAATTTATATAATTTCTCTAGAGATAACATCAGGTGCACAGGCAAAGAGCCAGATGTGTGATTTTGGAAGAGTTCTGAAAATCATGTAAAAACAGGAAAGGGATAGATTTGTTAGACTTGCTCTAAAATCATGAGAATGCATGGACCTTCTGTGAAGAAATTCAAGTTTTGAATTGTAAACGTTGAGGAAATGTTATTTAAACATGATCTTAAGAAATTTGAAGACAAAACTTTATTCTCTGATATGAGAGAGGTTGTGGAAGCCAGATAAATGGTTTTAAATCAACAACTGTAATGTAGATTTTGCATTTTGACTCATGATGGAGTATTGTTAATGTTTATGTGAGAAGGAAACATTTTGAGACTAAATAAAACCCATTTCCAATTGTGTTGCAACTCTCTTAATATATGTGCTTCTATGTGATTAGCTTATACTTTGACTTTCCTCTTCTCCTGTATGTCTTTCCTGTGCAACATTTTGTATATACTGAGGACCACTCACCTCATGAGCAGACACTCCATGTCTGGACATCCTGCTATTTTTGAGGTACTCAGGAAGACATTATAACTTCAAAATAATACTTCATCCACCACACCACTGATGCCACTGTTAAAACAGCATTTCACGTACTTCATGAAAGGCCAATTTCCCTGGGAAGGATAAACAGAAAGTTGAAATGAGTCATGCAGAATGTAGTATAAATCAATCTATTTTATTATTCTGAGAGTAGAGGTTACTAGGTAAAGAGAAGAGGGTGATATAATATAACCAGGTACCCAAGGAAAGAGAGCACAGTGAAGAGGCCAGGGAGGTCAAGAACTAAATCTCTTTACTTTTGGTTTTAGGCAAGTCCACAGTTAGAAGGATATTTGTTTGTTTGTTTGTTTGTTTATTTATTTATTTATTTATTTATTTATCGGAGAGAGAGAGAGCTCACACACTAGCAGGGGAGAAGCAGAGGGAGAGGGAGACACAGACTTCCTACTGATGTGGGGACCCCGGGCTTATGAACTAAGCCAAGGCACGTGCTTGATGACAGAGCCACCCAGGTGCCCCAGTTAGAAAGATTTAATAATTTTTTTGGATGTTAATCATTTTTTGACATATTTTTAGTAAATAAGTCAAACAGTGGAGAGCAAAACACCTGGTTTTTTTAATGTTTTTGCCATAGGAATATTGCAAAATGAAAATGCAAAGCAGACAGAGGACGTTTGACCATTCCAATAAGGCCAGAATTTACCATTTTGGAGAAATGCAAATTTGAGAGAATTCTAATGTATACTAGTTTTCTCACCTCACTGCTACATTCCATACATAGTAGTCAAGAGAGTGATCCTCTTTTAGGAGAGAAAAGGATCAGTCTTTAAATTTCATATCAAATATCATTGCATTTATTTGAGATATTTAAAATAGTTGAACTATAGGAGTAGAGGGCAGAACTGTGTTTGCCAGGGGAAAAGGAAGATGGGGTGATAAGGAGTGGCTAATTACCCTGCAGGAAGTTTTAATAATGCAAGGTGAATAAGTTTTAGTGATCTGTCCTACAATGTTATGTCTGTAGTTAATAGCATTGTAGTGAATGCTTATATACATGTGTTAGGAGGGTAGACCTCATGTCATATGTTCTTACCACAGTAACAGTTTTTTAAAGAAAATAAAGTCTTAAAATGTCTTTTTAAAAGACTGATATTGGCTTGACTAAGTATGTATATAATAAAGTTACCATAATCCAATATATGGGTTATTACATCGAACTTCTCTGCAAAGTTCAACTCACTATATTACATCATACAATTTCAATCCTAAAAAGATTACATCCTACAATTTCAATCCTAAAAAAAATCCTGCATAGACACAAGTTGTTTTTACAATCGCTCCTTGGTTATACATTCAATACACATACTTTAAGTACTTATTTAAAATACAGGCACTAATGGATGAGAAGACTATCTTCTTATTTCCTTGAAATTGAAGAAATTTGAATGAAACTTACAGAGATATTTTAAAAATTTTTGAAGTGTATAGACTTCTTCCTAGATGTACAGAAAATGTCTGGTGTGGAGTATGAAGCACTAGATTCAGGCAGCCAATGAGAAAAGAATACCTTAGGGGAAATAAAGCTGTCTAGACCCGGTGACTAGAGATAAGCAACTCAGCATTACTGTTACTGATGATTCCCCATCTATTTTTGAGTCTCCTGTCCACGTCACATGTCCCGAAGGTGCCTCTAACACTTTCTAATTTTTATCTTAAATTAAAGACTGCCTTGGGGCACCTGGGTGGCTCAGTTGTTTAAGCCACTGCTTTTGGCTCAGGTCATGATCTCAGGGTCCTGGGATGGAGCCCTGCATCAGACTCCCTGCTCCATGGAGAGCATGCTTCTCCCTTGGCCTCTGCCTGATGCTCTGCCTGCTTATAGTCCCTTCTTCTGTCAAATAAAGAGAATCTAAAAAAAAAAAAAAAAAAAAAAAGACTGCCTTTAGCTCAGAGTTCTGTAGATGCATGGTAGGCTTCTTAATACCAAATTTGCACTTAATGGAACCTATGTTATGGATACTAAGTAGGTTGATTATCACCATTCTAGGTCGTCTTACCTGATGACTTTGAGAAGACATTTAATGGTTAGGATGACTTATAAATACCATATATTAAAAACCCTCACTTTTCTTTTTTTTTTAAAGAGAAGAAGTTGGGAAGGGGCAGAGGGAGAGAGAGAATCTTAAGTAGGCTCCACACACAGCACAGAACCCTACTCAGGGATCATCTCATGACCCTGAGAGCATGACCTGAGCAGAAACCAAGAGTCAGACCCTTAACCAATTGATCCACCCAGGCACCCTCAAAACCCTCACTTCTTTCAGAAATACCTCTACCTTTAACAACTTGTATAAGACCATTTGCTAATTTGTCTTATCTAGGATTTTTACTTTGGAACCAAAAATCTATACAAGGAAGAGTGTTTGAGGTTTTTTCTAACTCAATTATAATCTTAAATTAGTTTCAGTGGTTATAACAAAACAACTGTGAGATGATTGACTATGTAAAGTATAATAACTTATAAGTTGTAAATAGGCACTATATTTACTGTTTAAGTACAACTCAAGTTATGAGTGAAATTTGTAGTATTTACTGTAGGATCATTTTAACAGTTGTCAAATAACTCCAATTATCTGAGGGCTTAATAGACACATGCTTTTTAATAAATATTAGAAAATATAATTTTATAAAACATAAATATCATACTCATTTAATGAATTGCTATTAATAACAAATAATTACCTTAAAATAATACTGTGAATCCCCATTAAAAATTATAGTGGCTGGGCATCTGGGTGGCTCAGTGGGTTAAAACCTCTACCTTAGGCATCCAGCTCTCTGCTCAGCAGGGAGCCTGCTTCCTCCTCTCTCTGTTTGCCTCTCTGCCTACTTGTGATCTCTCTCTGTCAAATAAATAAATAAAATCTTAAAAAAAAACCAAAAAAATTATAGTGGCTGGGTTGGTATTCAAATAGGTTTTCATAAACACATTTAATTAGTGGTTAAAATCAACACTCTATAAACACACATCCTAAACTTTTATTTTCTTGAACTATTAGCAAAAAATTTTAATATAGGTATGCTAAAAAGGCATAATCTACAGATCAAGGTAATTTTCAGTTGAATAGCTAAAGAATTTAAAAAATGTCTACAATGTATATTGTTTTGTTTTATTTTTTTATAGTAAGTCCTTTTTTTTCTTAAGGATTTTATTTATTTATGTGACAGAGAGAGAGATCTCAAATAGGCAGAGAGAGAGGATGAAGCAGGCTCCCTGTTGAGCAGAGAGCCCAATGTGGTCCTGGATCCCAGGACCCTGAGATCATAACCTGAGCCAGCAGAAGGCAGAGGCTTTAACCTACTGAGCCATCCAGGCGCCCTGTTTTAATTTTTTAATACAAGAGATGTAATATTGGTAGCTCAACATGATGTTTTGTCTCACATGGTTTTGTCTCACATGAATTAAAATTGGTAACTATTTTCCTTAATATCTTTTGAGTTTAGTGCCATAATGCTATATATGCTTTGTATGTCTCTGCTTCAGTAATTTGTTGAAATAAGAACAACTTGCAATTTATAGAATAGTATCAACATATACTTCATTTACCACTCAGATATATGAAATGTAAATATTTTTGCCATTTCTACTTTATAAATCTGTTTTGAGAAATTTTTATTAAAATATACTTTGTACCCATTGTAGATTTTATTCACCTCCTACTCTTATATATGTCTCTTTGATGTAGATTTTGTTTGATAGGATTCCATTGCTCAAGTGGTCCCTTTCTGGCTTCAGTTTGCTAAGAGGTTTTCATTGCTTAATGTTTTTTGGGGGGTGTGCTATGTAAGTGTATGTATGTGTGTTAATAGTAAATGAGTGTTTAAATTAGTATATTTTCTACATCGAGATAATTTAAATACTTTGATAATTTAAAAAGCTAATGCGGCAAATATCATAATATGCTTTCAATACAAAATTATTACTTTCTTGAGATGCAACATACCTATTCATCACTCGGTGGTTTTATGTAACTTGCTGATTTTGATTGTTGGTATTTTATTTTGGATAACTGTGTCTATGTACATAGTTTTTCTTTCTCATGATAACATTTTTTTCCCCTGGATTTGTAACAAGAGTTTATAAGACTCATTAAAAGTGTTGGAAAAATTTTCTCACTTATGAGTCTCTTAAGCAATGCATATGAGGGAGCAGCTATCTGCTCCTTAAAGGTTTAATAACAGTAAACTAAAAGCCATCTTGTATTGTTTGTTTTGTGGATAATTTTTTTAACTTCACTTTTAGTTATTTTAATTATTGACTGTTGAGTTTGCTTCCAGTAGAAATAGAGTTTTCAGTAGGTTTTTCTCATATAATATCTAAATTAATATTCTTTTAATTACTGATACAAAGCTCTTCATTGTGTCTTCATGTGATGTTTAAATGTGTTTTCATATCTATATCCCACTTTACTTTCCTAATGTCATGTATCTGGGCCTTTTCTCTTTCTTTCTTGATCAATTATACCAACTTTGGCTAATTCCTGATATTTTTAGAGTCTGCTTTTGTTTTTTTATTCCACTTTGCTTTTGTTTGGTTTTCTATTTCATTTTTTAATTTTATTTAAAAATAACTTTATTCCATAATCTTTTTTTTTAATATATATTTTTTATTTATTTATTTGACAGAGAGAAACACAGCCAGAGAGGGAACACAGGCAAGGGGAATGAGAGAGGGAGAAGCAGGCCTCCCGCCGAGCAGGGAGCCCGATGTGGGGCTCGATCCCGGGTCTCCGGGATCATGACCTGGGCCGAAGGCAGTCGCCCAACCAACTGAGCCACCCAGGCGCCCCTATTCCATAATCTTTTTAAAAAAATCCATATTATAACCTCAGAATAAATTTCTTTTACCTCCCCACTGCACACCAAATATTAAAATGTAAATAATGCAGAGGGATCTGCTAAAATTATTCTTTGCAGCAGTTCCTGGTCAATCCCATGGTGAGAATTTTTCTATTTCATTTTTAAAAATTTATTGAGATTTCTTTATTTTACTTCCCTTGGTTCAGTTCTCTTTTTTCTAATGTGCTGAATTGAGTAGCCAATGGCCAGATTATCAATATTTCATTCTTTGTCATTTGTTAATATAAGGATTTAAGCCTACAAATAGTATTCTTACTTCATTCCACAGAATTCTCACTGTAGTTCAATCCTACTTATGGTATAATTTCTATCTTGTTTATACTCTTTCTTATTAAGAAAGAATTAGTCGGTTTTTATGAACCTATTGGATTTTGGGGGGACCTTATTCTTTTCTCTCAATTAATTGTATTATAGCAAGTGAATCTGGTGCTTTTGTTAATGCTTCTTTGATTGTTGAGACTGCCTCTGCAGATTAATGCATAGTAATTTTCTGTGACAATTCTGTGTGGGTTGGTAGAAAAATAATAAGATCTTCTCTTTGTATTTGGTGCCCGTGCTCTGTGTTCCCTTGGTAAAGTTTGTTAGTTGAGTCTTTCACATCTTATGTACTAAAGAATCTTTGCCTGATTGCTTTAGTAATTTCAAAGAAAACTGTTTAAACCTACTATTATAATTGAAGGGCTATCATTTCTTCCTAATAATTTTGAAAAGTTTGTTTTATCCATGACAACTCTATAGCATTGTCTGTACTTATTATTAATTTATTTTCCTGATGAATATACTTATTGTCAACCATCTTCTTTATAAATAGTATGTTTTAATTTAAAAAACACTTTATCTAATTTTTTTTAAATCTAGACCTGTCTTTATCTTTTTAATTCCTTTAAATGTGGTAAATATTACATATACATGTTATTTACTTATTAATTATGTTGATATTTATTTTATATTTTATATATTTATATTCATATTTTATATTCAATACATATATACACACACACTTGTCATTTTCTTTCAAGTATATTGTGTCATTTCCAAATCTTTTTCTTGCTACAAATATAAAAAACTGAATAGAATATAAGGAGCTGTGAAGTGATTTACCACAGGACAGTTTATGTATCCACATCCTAGTTAAAAAAAATAGAACATTACTGGCACCATAGAAAACCCCTTAACCCATTTCAGAATAGGATCTCATTTGTACTGCCCAATGAAACTACTATCCTGATTTCTAATATGTAGTTTATATTTGTACTTTAGTGAAATCCTATAACATGTATAAATCCATATTGGCTTCTTTCAACATTATATCTGTGAGTTTTCCATGTTGTGTGTTAGAGTTATTTGTTTATTTTCTTATAATATATATAGAGAATATATATATATATACATATATATATATATATTCTATGACCATATCACAGTTGATTCTAACATTTCTTATTGGAAATATGATGGAACTACTAGATCATAGGTTGTTGAAAGTTTTCAACTTGGGCGCCCGGGTGGCTCAGTGGGTTAAAGCCTCTGCCTTCATCTTGGGTCATGATCTCAGGGTCCTGGAATTGAGGCCCACATCAGACTCTCTGCTCAGCAAGGAGCTTGTGTCCTCCTCTCTCTGCCTGCTTCTCTGCCTACCTGTGATCTCTCTCTCTGTCAAATAAATAAATAAAATCTTAAAAAAAAAAAAAAGTTTCCAACTTGCTTAGATAGTGCCAAATTGTTCTCCAAAGTGCTTTCCAACTCTTGACATTTTCCATTGTTTAAATTTTTTTTTTGTAGGAATTTACTCTGGAAGTTAGATACAAATATTTTTTCCATTAAATGATTTGTCTTTTTACTTTCCTACTCTTATTTTATGTATTTCTAATGTTATGTATTTTAATATTTTAATATCATCAATGTATAAGTCTTTTTCTTTAAGGTTAATGCTTTTTGTGTCCTATTTATGTGGCAGACCACATGTCCTGGTTTGCTTGAAACATTGATTAGTGGGATCCTACTTCTCCCTCTTCATCTGCTATTCCCCCTACTTGTGCTTTCTCAATCTCACTATCAAATAAATAAATAAAATCTTAAAACCAAAAAAAAATTCTTGGTTGATGCCACAGTATAATTGTTGATCATACCTCCATCTCACTCTCAAAATATGTTCTAAAGAGAACATTAAGTTGTATAGTCAGATTGCATTTAAGAAATCTTACCTAAAGACCATAATATTTTCTTATACTATTTTCAGAAAGATATGTTATTTTTACTTTTCCATTTAGACCAGTAATTCAGTCAAAATAAATATTTATTTGGGATCACTTGGGTGGCTCAATCTTTAAGTTTGTCTTTGTCTCAGGTCATGATTCCAGGCTTTTGGGATCTAGGCCCCCATTGGGCTTTTTGCTCAGCGGGGAGCCTTCTTCTGTTTCTGCCTGCTGTTCCCCTTGCTTGTGCTCTCTCTCTGTCTCAAATAAATGAATAAAATCTCTTTTAAAGAAAGAATAAATGTTGATTGGTGTGGTAAAGACAGAGTTTCTTTGTTTTATTTCTATGTGGTTAATTAATTGACACATACCATTTGTTGAAAAATACTATGGTTTTCTCATCCTTTTATATTGGCATTTGTTTGGTCAATAAACTAATCAGATATGCCTGAGTCCCTTCCTAATATATCCTGTTCCATTGTTCTCTTCAGATATTCTTGAGTCAATGCCATGCTATTTTATTTAATATGCATTTATAATGAACTTTTATGTCCAAGAAAACAAGATTTTCCATCATGGTTTTCTTCAAGAATGAACTGACTGTTGTTGATAATATTTCATAAATCACTGTGAGAAGTTCCAAGAAATATGAAAAAGAGTGAATTTTTTATTGAGATTTTATTCAATTTATATTTAACTTTAGACAGATTTGACATTTTTATAATTTTTAATCTTTCAATTCATGAATACTCAGTTTCTATTATATTTTTAAAATATTGATAATCTGCAAGGTCTTTAGTAATGTCCTCTTTTTATTCCTGATATTTCAATTTTTTGTACTTCTCGCATTTCTTGGTAATTCTTATCAGATCAAATTTCAAAGAACTACTTTAACTGTTGGTCCTATCTATTATATATGTGTTTTCTGTTTTTAATTTCTACTCTTATTTTTCCCTTATATATTTGGGGATTTAATTTTTTGATCTTATTTATCACTTCTTGAGATTCGTAGCTCATTGAGTTTTAGTTTTTCTTTTTTCTGAAATATCAATTAAAGCCATAAATTTTGCTCTAAGTACAGCTTATCTGCATTTCATAAGTTTTCTTATGTGTAATCAATCATCATGATTGATTTACACTATTATTCAATTTTGATTTCATTTTGATCTATGATTTATTTAGAAGTATGTCTTAATTTCCAAATCATGACTTTTTAGTTATCTTTGTATTTTTGATTTATTGCTTTATTTTATTTTAGCCATACAGCATATCTATAGTTTTACTCTTTTGTAATTAATTGAGACCGACCTACTTTGGGATAATTCATACATTCAATTTTTTTTAAAAGTTTCACGTATAATTTAACTCTTGAGCATCTTGCTTTTGTGTGTGTACAATGTTACATATATACCAAATAAGTCAATTTTGCTAATCACATTAATATTTTCTATATTCTTGTTAATTGTCCACTTACTCTGCTAGTAACAGAGAGAAGTATATATTAAAATCACTCACTATAACTGTAGATTTGTCTTTTGGTTTTATAAATATCTGTTCTACATTTACTTGAGGATATGTTAGTAGGTTCATACAATGCAGAATTTTTATGTTCTTGGTGAGATTAACCCCTTTTATCTTAATGGTGTTTATTTTTCTTACATGTCTGTGTATTTATGTTTGTGTGCATTTGTGTATACAGTCTAATAGCTGTGGTCTTTTAATTGGCACATTAACCATATGAAAATGATGTTTATTACTCAGATATTTGAGTTGAAACCTACCAGCTTGCTGTTGGTTTATATGGCCCACCAGTTCTCTGTTCTCTTTTTTCTCCCTTCCTTTTTTCAGGATGATTAAGTGTGTATGTGTGTGTGCATTTAAGTATATCTCCCCCTGCCCGTTAGTTTACATATATTTCACTCTTTCATTATTGCTTAATGCTAGCCAAGAGATTACAACATACATTCTTTAGTGACTTACATCTAATATTCTCATGTACTTTCAGCCCTTTCCTGGGCAATGTAAGCAATTTGGAAGAATTTAAATTGTCATTCTCTCACAAATTATATACCATTGCAGTCATATTCCATTTGGTATATATTTTAGAGATTTTATTTATTTGTTTTAGAGAGAGAACATGTGCATGCAAGCAGACAGAGGAGCAGAGAGGGAAAGAATCTCAAGCAGACTCCCAGCTGAACACAGGGCCTGACTCAGGGGTTCCACCTCATCCCCCGAAGATCATGACCTGAGCTAAAAGCAAGAGGTGGGAACTTTACTGACAGGTACCCAGATGCCCCTAATCTGACATATATTTTAAAATAAGACATCGTTATTGCTAATATAGTCAATATTTATTTAAATTTACTCGTCTTCATTTCTCTAAGTTTCCAACTGGAATCATTTTTTAATCCTTGAATAATATTTTTTGAGTATGTTCTTTAGTGTAGCTCGGTTGTTGATAAATTTCATAATTTTTCTCTAAAAGATCTTTACTGACTTTTGGTTTTCCTCATCAGCTTGCTGACAAATAATTTGTGTACAGTAAGTTACAACCATTTATAGTATTAGCACTTTCTGAACTTTGACAGGTATAAAAATTCATGAAAATGTCATCAAATTCTATGTACAACACTTTTCTATCAATTTCAAAAGACTCCTCATGCCTTTTTGTGTCCCCTTATGTACTCGGACCTAAACAAATTGCTAAATTTTATGTCACTTTAAGTGGATTTCCATATTAAGTAAATTATAACTTGTGGGTATTTTTGGTCTAGTTCTCAGTCCTTTTTCTGCCTCTTATATAAAGGATCTAATATGCAAATACTTACTTTAATATAAAACTTATTTTACTTTAAGGGAAGAGTTATTTTAGAACTTATATTCATCTGTAATATTGCCTTTAAGCATTTCTACAATAGTTTAAATTATTTTCTTATTTAATATTCTAATCTACTCTTAAATCCTAAAATTTATCTCACAATTATTTACAGATTCATAGTACCTACAAAGTTGATATGAAATCTATGAGTTTTTTAAGGACATCTAAAGATCTAAAAGGAAACCTGTGCTTCAGAAATAGAGCACATTTATATTATGTACACCTTAAGATTGTTATCTAAGAAATTAATTTTCTGAAAAAAATATCCTTGTAGTCTAGACAAAAATTCTAGAGTATCATAACTCCGTTGGAGTATTTCATAGCATTCCAAGAAGATTCAGTGTCTGTAAAACATCTTATTTAAATTTTTTATAATGAAAATCAAAAGAAAGCATATAAACTTATATGTCAATGATTATGTATAAAAATCTTTACCTCAGAACCCCAATAAGTGTTCTTTTATTTATTCCGCAAATATTTTCTTTTTCCTTTTCTTTCCTTTTTAAGATTTTATTTATTTATTTGACAGAAAGAGAGAACATAGGCAAGGGGGAGTGGCAGGCAGAGGGAGAGGGAGAAGCAGACTCCACACCAAGCAGGAAGCCTGATATGGGGCTCTATCCCAAGACCCTGGGATCATGACCTGAGCCAAAGGTAGACACTTAACGAATGAGCCACCGAGGTACCCCAACAAATATTTTCAAATACCTCATTTGTTCTAAAACAATCCTAATTTATAGTTCAATAAACAAAGCAGACAAAAATCACTGTCTTCATGAAACTTATGTTCTAATGAGGGCAGATAGACAATAAACATAATGATAAGCAAATTTTATAACATTTATGGAGGAATGAGTGCTGTAGAAAAATGGAAAAAATAAGAGAATCGAGGAGAGTTGGCAGAATTATAATTTAAGTAACATAGTTTGTCATCACTAAAAAAAGTAACATTTTCTGAGAAAAGAGTTTATTTGCACTATAAACGTATAATAATCAAGAAATCAGACTGGAAGAACATATGTTAGAATCATTCCTTTTGAAGAGAAACTGAACCCGTGGCTGTTACATCAGTGGTCTAGACGTTCTTCAAAACCCTCACATTAAGAAGTAGGTAATTAATAACAGCAGCAGGAGAGACAATATAAAATGTTTATAACTTGTTTCACTCTTACAAATAGCCAATTACTTTATAGGAATAGTAAAAGAACAATCAAGTGTAAAATAATGAAGCAAGCAAAAAACTGAAACAAAAGTAAAAGTCTTTGATATGGATCAAACAGGCCACAAAACCAAACAACAAAAATCCATGCACTCAGATTTGTGTTCAGACTGTGAACACTCGACCCCCCCACCCCCCCACCCCCACACACAAACAAACTTGGAATTAATCTACAACTGACTGTACTACTTTAACATGCAGTGAATAAAAACCCCGATTTTGATTACAGGGCTGAAGGCAAAATGTGGAAATGGTTTCATCATTAACTTGCCTTCATGGTAAACTTACACTGTCTTGTTCAGGTTTTCTAATAATTGGTGAGGAATTATATGTGGATTAAGTTTTTAAAAAACCCAAAATCTGTGTTATTTTGATAAAACATGGACCAAAAGATGATCTCTATTACAGTAAAGGCTAATATTTTATTTTTTAAATTTTTATGAATATTTAATTTTCAACTTTAATAACATTCATTTCTTAACAAGTTCTAAGACAAAATAATATATTGTCCTTTAATAGAAAATTGGCCTCATTATACATTATTTCAAACTCTGAACCCTTTTGAGGCAAGTCTCCCATATACAACCACTCCAGCTGACACCTTCTCCATAATATTCATTGAGTTCTGTTTGAATACCATATATCAAGTGAACATGTAAGTGTCCTCATTATTCATGAATCAGACAGCACCCCAAGTGTACCCAGCATTAAATTGCTTTTGAATCATCTATAATCTCTGGAAATGCCTCCTCCCAAAATGCATTTTGCAGAGAAACTCAATTTGAATTCTGCATTTACTGTGGCAACACACAAAAGTCTATAGATAGGTTTGAAGGTCATTTTGACATTGTTCCTTTAAGTCAAACTTTGTTATATTTATGGAACCAAACCCGGGAATGTTCTGCATGTCACAGCCTAAGATGTGATGCCTGCTTGGTCCTCTTCTGAATAATAATGTAGTAAACAGCACCCTTTTGTTAAAAATAGATGTTTGTTCTTCCTAAAACAGAAACAACATACAGCTTTGAAAGAGAGGAGCAGAAAGCCATGAAATGAGTCATCAGCTGGGTTCGGTTACAGTGGGCTTATCTGTGACTGTGCGTGAAAAACCACTCATACGAAGTCAGCAAAAGTGCAGCCAATTGCTGAGAGCTAATCATGCTGGGTTATTCTTGGAGGAGACTCCTGTTTGTAGGGAGCACCACAGTTACCAATTATTGCCTCCACTTGGCAAAATGAATGGGTCGGAACAGTTATCTTGAAGGTGTTCTCAGCAAGAACTATATTTAAACTGCTGACACCAGTAATTGTCTAGCTCACCCAATCCTGAGTTTGATCTTAAGTGTTTTACAGTATGAAGTCAAATATGCTTAACTTAGGCTTTCAGGTCCAAAGAGAGGGTCTGATAAACAGCTCGCACTAAAATGCATGTTTTACTATACTCCTTTAACTAATTTCTCTTGAATATCATAATAATGAAAGAAATGTTTGCTCTATGGTTGCTTTTGAAATACTTAGGTATAAATTTCTACCATCAAGTCATTTCTACTCCTCAGAAAGGCACCCTAGTGCATAATAATATCTATATTTAGTTTTAAACTGATAATTTATAGCTGCTGTGATACAATAAACTTGCCTTGGGAAATATAATCAGTGAAAAGAATACATTTGTTTTATTTCTGTTGATTACCTTAAAGGTACACAGCATAAATGGAAACACATTACTGGTGCCTTTACTGTTACAGGAAAAAAAAAAAAAAAGCAAAACACAAAAAAACTTGTTTTTTTGTTTGTTGTGGTGATTATTGTTATTAACAGTAATTCAGAGAAGCTTATTACTTTTTGTTGAAACTTTCTACTTCCAATTTCCCCATGATACACATAAAATTTAAAGGGAAAAAACAAATAAATTATAAGCACTACATGACTGCAAAAACAAACACTGTTTTTTACAGTGCAATATAAAGAGAGAGAGAGAGAGAGAGAGAGAGAGAGAGAGAGATTTAGGACACAAAGTCAGAAAAGCAGAAGGCGTATAGCCACCCTCAGTCCAACCTGATGAAAAAAACAGATCAAGCCCTGCAGGGTCCTCAATGGCGCTGGCTGACCTGTCTCAATCCATGCCTCATCCCTATCATCAGTACGATCATGTATAATTTTCTTCATTTTTCTTCTCTCCTTCTTACGTGCTGTGTTAAATTTACTATTTTTTACAATGACTTTCAAAATCTGTATTACCATTTCACAGGAGAAAATCTACAGTTATGCATAGTTGTTTATTTTGGTGAAAAGTATTTTCATTTTTCTATTCATTTTGTTTTTAGCTGGCAAAACAAGGTAAATTCAGAAAAATACATAGAGTTATAAAGAGGAAGTATTAAAATAAATTATTACCATAAAAGGATGATTTCCCTTGTTTGAACTATTTCAAGTATACCAAAAATGTAAATAATTATAATCTTTGATTTCATTAACTATGATAAATGATGCTAAACTGTAAAGAACACAGTAGTTTAACATTATTTGGTTGGATATCTCATTCTTCAGTTCTTTTATCTATGGTTTTATAATTAACTAAACAGAAAAAATGAAAATTACACTAACATACTTGGGAGAATTTTTTTTTTTTTGCCATTGATTTAGGAATAAATTAGTTTCACACTTTAAAATGGGTCCCTTGAAGAATGAAGGCAGCAGTCTTCTGCTGCCTGAAGTTGTTCCCAGGCATTGTCTTTATTCACTATGAAGATAATATAAGGTATGTTACACTTGGGTTCATTAAATAGGAGCGATTTTAAAGTTAACTCTTTTTTTTTTTTAAGATTTTATTTATTTATTTGACAGAGAGAGAGATCACAAGGCAGAGAGGCAGGCAGAGAGAGAGAGGACGAAGCAGGCTCCCTGATGAGCAGAGAGCCTGATGCGGGACTCAATCCCAGGACCCTGAGATCATGACCTGAGCCGAAGGCAGAGGCTTTCACCCACTGGGCCACCCAGGTGCCCAACTCTTTTTTTTTTAAAGATTTTATTTATATTTGACAGAGAGAGAGATCACAAGTAGGCAGAAAGAGAGAAGGAAGAAGGCTCCTTGCTGAGCAGAGAGCTTGATGTGGGACTCCATCCCAGGACTCTGGGATCATGACCTGAGCGGAAGGCAGAGGCTTTAACCCACTGAGCCACCCAGGCGCCCTAAAGTTAACTCTTAATTGCATGCTGAGATTGTGTTACATTCCAAATCTTGCTAATGCTTCTTTACCAGATAGAGTATCCCTGCCCCATACTGCTAATGAGTGATCATATTTACAAGAATCTCTGCAGACGTTAAGAATTTTGTTTTATTTAGGGTGAATTCACACAGTAGAATCTGTTGTCTATTCCAAAAGAAAAAAGAATATCATCTGATTAATACAGAAAGTAATGTATAAATTTCCTTTCAGTCAAACCATATGTCAATTTAGCCACTCAATCATTTGAGGAAATAACATTTTTCATAAGGTGAATCATATTCTTCCTACTTTCTCAATATTAGCATTCAGTTGAGCAATTTTTTCCCAGATGTATTTTTTAAGACTTTATTTATTTGACAGAGAGAGATACAGCAAGAGAGGGAACAGAAACAGGAAGAGTGGGAGGGGGAGAAGCAGGCTTCCCATCAAGCAGGGAGCCTGAGGCGGGGCTTGATCCCAACACTCTGGGATCATGACCTGACCTGAAGGTAGTTTCTTAATGACTGAGCCACCCAGGCACCCCTCCCAGATGTATTTTATGACCAACTCTCATTTGTCCAAGAAGTCAGAGAAGAAATCATTCCATGTTTTATATTTCTTAAAATAACGCCCATCAGCAACTGCATTTGCAGCTGTATCTCTCAGACATTTCTGCTAGGGGTGTAAAATAATACAGCCCCTCTGGATGGAAAATCAGCCCCTTTGGAGATTTTGTAAAAAGTTAAACATACTCTTAGTTTAAAACTCAACAGTCATACTCCTAAGTATATATCTGAGAAAAATAATATCTTAAAGATATGAAAATCTTTCTATGATGCTCATAGCTGTTTTATTTGCAATATCCCAAACTGAAAACAACCCAAACATCCTTCAGTGAGTAGATGTAGATGGATTTAAAACCCCATGATACATCCATGAGATGGAAATTGAATCAGCAATAAAAGAAAAAACTATTTTTACACAAGTATCTTGGGTCAACTCAAGGACATTACACTTAGTGAAAAGAGCCAATCTCAAAAAATTATATGCTATACGTATGATTCTATATATATCACATTCCTTAGGTGACAAATGTATAGCAATGGAGAGAAGATAGCCAGAAATTGTCAAGGGTTAGGATCAGGTAAGGATGTGGTCTAGAAGGGTTAATGTAGGAAAGTTTCTTGGTAATGATGGAATGGTCTCTATCCTGATTGGGGCGTCCTTTACATGAATCTACACATATAATAAAGTCTCATAGTACTACCTATCATAACACATATCACAACACACATTGCATATACCACACACACACACACACACACCTGCGTACCTATAACTACTGATGAATTCTGGAAATATCTGTAATTAATAGTTGTGTGATAGTGTCATTTTCCTGATTAAAATGTACTACCAACATTTTATAATTGAGGTCCCTAAAACTCATGAGTCATATTTTCCCAAAGTCACGCACATAAGCTGGGTCTACCATGTAAGCATGGGATTTTTTTTTCCCAAATTCATACTGTTTTTGGTCTTTTTATTTATTCTGTGGTCTCTTTTTCTTATTAAAAATTTTCAAGTGTCTTGAAACTTAGTTTCCTATTCATTACCTTTTCCAGTTTTCTAATGCTTCCCTTCACTGTCCTCTGAGAGAACTCAAATGTAACATTTTCAGAGTTCTTTCTCAAATTTGTGAAAGAGCTCAAGCACTCTGGACCTATTTTTTTGTCAGGTTTTGGCCTGAAGATTTGTGAAATCAGAGGCTAGTCTGAGTTCACAGAAATGTGTTCCAGAACTAGATCTGACAGTGTGCCCTGATCTCCAGAGAACAACTCGACACTCCCACAGTGTAATCAGGGATGTTCTCTAAAGCACATTGGATTGGATAGGCATGATCTCATCAATAATTTCCTAATTATTATGTATAATTTTCTAATAAAAAAAGAAACTCCCCATTGCTCCAAATTCTTAGAAGTTAATAATTCTATCTAAATTAGTTTGAGAAACATAGAGATGACATCTTTAAAATATATAAGCAGAAAAAATTATCCTTTTTGAAACTGATTCAATTTGTAAAACTTAAAGATCGATTGTAGAATGTATATTTTACTCTAAAATCAATTAGATACATCTTCTTCATATATTTTTGGTATGCATATAAAAATTAAAATTTCGGGGCGTCTGGGTGGCTCAGTTGGTTAAGCCACTGCCTTCGGCTCAGGTCATGGTCCTGGAGACCTGGGATCGAGTCCCACATCGGGCTCCCTGCTCGTCAGGAAGCCTGCTTCTCCCTCTCTCACTCCCCCTGCTTGTGTTCCCCCTCTGGCTGTGTTTCTCTCTGTCAAATAAATAAAATCTTTAAAAAAAATTAAAATTTCATGAAATCAAGAGCAGGTAAAATGTGTAAACCCAGAAGAGTAGTATGTTGATTAAGAATACCATTTTTTGTTTGTTTTTATTTTCTTTCTTCAAGCATTTATTTAATTCTAGTTACTTAACATATAGTGTAGTATTTATTTCAGGAGTAGAATTTAGTAATTCATCATTTACACATAACACTCAGGGCTCATTGCAAGTACCCTTAATACCCATCATCCATTCAGCCCATCCATCTGCCCAACTCTCTCCAGCAGTTCTTGGTTTGTTCTCTATAGTTAAGAGTCTCTTATGGTTCTCTTCCCTCACTTTTTTTTTTCCCTCCCCATATGTTCATCTGTTTTGTTTCTTAAATTCCATATATGAATTAAGTCATATGATATTTGTCTTTCTCTGATTGACGTTTCACTTAGCATTATAAAGTCTAGCTCATCCACACTGATTTGATCCAGACTAACATGAATTTAAATCCTTACTGTCCCACTTACTAGTCCTGTTTTCTTTGATAAGTTACTTAACCTCTTTTATTTTTTTTAATTTATTTTGTTTTAAAGATTTTATTTATTTGACAGAGAGAAACACAGCCAGAGAGGGAACACAGCAAGGGGAGTGAAAGAGGGAGAAGCAGGCTTCCCGCTGAGCAGGGAGCCTGATGTGGGACTCGATCCGGGTCTCCGGGATCATGACCTGAGCCGAAGGCAGTTGCTTAACCAACTGAGCCACCCAGGTGCCCCTACCTCTTTTATTTCTTAATTCCATTAGTATTCCTAAAATTCTAAATGAATACACATTTTACATGTACTGGATGTTAATCAGATTATGATGAACTAGATAATTATCAAAGCAATTATCACAAACTGGTGAGAAAATTGATCCTCAAAAAAGAAAAAAAGTCAAGTCATGGTTCAAGACAGTTATGAATTATGATCATCTGTATTAGTAATACAAACATAAGGCACTTAAAAACATTAACCAATTATGGCCTAAATGAGGCAGACAAGCCATTTTTATCCCATAAAAGAAATTGGAGAATATAAAAATTATGATACTGTGAACATTTGATATAATATTTAGTACAGCATATTCAAACTAAATATTAATGCAAGGGGGGAAAGTGATTCATTCTAAAAGTATGTTTTAAGTTTTAAAACTAATTTTTCTAAAAATTGTGGGCAATTTACATGTGGAGACCTGGGTTTTTAATAGAATTTTCTATTCTTCTCTTGATAATATTCTTAAAAATAAATGTTACCAAAATAGCTAGTTCCAAGTTAAAAATAAAAACATATAGATGTATAAGATCAGATTCTACTAAACACAAATTACGCTTCATGATACTACATTAAAAAATATTTGGCACTGGGCCCCTGGGTGGCTCAGTTGGTTAAGCGACTGCCTTCAGCTCAGGTCATGATCCTGGAGATCCAGGATTGAGCGCCACATCGGGCTCCTTGCTCAGCGGGAAGCCTGCTTCTCCCTCTCTCACTCCCGCTTCTTGTGTTCCCTCTCTAGCTGTGTTTCTCTCTGTCAAATAAATAAAATCTTTAAAAAAAAATATTTGGCATTTAACTTTAAGAACAATTTAATTGATGGATGAAAGAGTTTTAGGCATGCTCACTATTTATTTAGTTTTTAATCAAATCTTTGTCCAAACTTACTAGTAAAGATTATTAAGTGTTTTTCGCTAAGTTTAATTGATCATTGATAGACTATAAGAAATGTTTGATTTGGGGAGCAGGATAGTTCTCTCATTTGAATTTTTTTAGCAGTGAGCTAATCAAACTTTCCTCTATGATATGTAGACTGTAATAGTCATTGCAGGCTGGCATAACAAAATACCACAGATTGAGGTCTGAACAAAAGAATTTCATTTCTCACAGTTCTAGAAGCTGGGAAGCCCAAGGTCAAGGTGTCTGCAACTTTGGTTTCTCCTGTGGCTTCTCTTCTTGGTTTGCACATGGCTACCTTCTGGCTGTCCTCATGTGGCTGTGTGTGTGTGTGTGTGTGTGTGTGTGTGTGTGTGTGTGTGTGCATGCACACACACATTCCTGATGTCTCTTCCTCATGAAAACACCAGTCCTGTTGGATCACAGAAGCATCCATACAACTCCATGTGACCTTAGTTACTTCCTTAAAGTCTCTATCTCTAAATAAAGTCACACAGGAGGTTAGGGCTATTCATATGAATTTGGGTAGATACAGTTTGATCCAAAGCAAAAACCTTAAGCAATGTGTTTCATATATATGCATTTTTAGCAACATACCTTGTATGTATAAGTGCTCAATAAATGGAAATTTATATCATTTACATTTTACCTAATTGAAGTAGAATGCAATGGTAAGCAAGTCATTGAATAGAAAGATCACTAGGTTTATTAGTTAGCTTTTGGTGGATAACAAAGAAATCTCAAACCTAGAGGCCTGAAAAAAACTATTGTTTTTTAACTCAGTTGAACTCAGCAGGATGGTACATCAAATCTCACCCAGGTTTAGTTGATCTCAAATAGACTTATTCAAGAATTTGTAGTGAGCTAGTAAGCTTTCCAGGCCTGGGAGGATTATGATGGCCTTGTCTGAGATGTCTGGGATGAGTAGGGTCTCTTTCATTTCAATGTGGTCTCTGGGTAGTCTTTCAGCAGGTGAGCTCAGGGTTACCCACATGGCTATCAAATAGATCCAAGAATAACAAGCAAGCAAGCCCAATGTGCAAGTGCTTTTCAAGTCTACCCTTGTCACATTTGAATGTTTTATTGGTCAAAATTAATCTCATGAAAAACCCATCAAGGGGCGCAGAAATCGATTCCATGTGATAGGAAAATCTGCAATGTCCCAATGTAAATATGTGAAGACAGGATGGGAAGGATTTAATGCTAAATCCCCTAACCAATAGACATTGAACTATTAATCCCTGTGATCATCAGTCGAATGCCTGATAAAACTGTACTGTGCTATCATAGATCTTATATCACTGCCATAATGGTCTTCAGTTATTTGGGGATAGAACAATGTGTCATTGCTTAGGAGTATTTCTTGAGAGTTTTTCAAAGAAAGACACTATCTTTTCAACCTCTGACTTCCTGGTTCCCATTGCCAGGATAATGTGTGGAAAAAGTAGACAGGATAATATAACGGCTCTGAAATCATCAGTTGCAATAATGTTAAACGGTTAAGAACCTACCCTTGGGAAACCAACATCTATATACAAATCTCTACTAATTTAAGAATCAAATTTTTTTCAGTCTTGTATGTGTGGATGAGATCATCACATTTTTCTTTTTAGTCCCTATTTCTTTCATAGTCAGTAAGTGTCACATGTTGCCTCAGAGGAGATTCAAATTCTGGAATCAAAGAAGGGATTACATCTTGATTTTTTAGTTTAAAAATATTTCCTGTGATGTACTCAGGATATAGAAAAATGTGAGGAGGCAGAGCAGATTCTATCTTCTCTGCAGATTAGAAATAGACTTCCAAATTCTAAAATGTTTCAGTAGAATTTTCATTTGTGCTTGGAATCTGAAAGCAGGACATCTATGTCAGAATACCCTCAGATCAAGTTGGGTCAAAGGGAAGGCAGCAGAGTATCGACTATGCCCCGAGTATGAATATCAAAATACATTTTCATGTTTGGTATATAAGGAAATGAACAGGGAACACTTCTTCTGAGTTTCACTCTGCTGCTGATGAGGATTACAGTCAAATGGGGACATAGGTATAGTTGAGGAAGTTTAAAGAAATGGAGAGAGGAGATGTGGCTTTTATTGAAAAACAATGAAACACCTATCTGCAGTCATTGAAGCACAAAGGTCCAGAGTGGAAAGTGTATGTAGACACAGCTTGAGCAGGTGAAGGCTAAGGGGCAGAAGCCCTTATCAGTGTTGTGAAAATGAAAGCTTAAATGTTCTAGTCTTAAATGAGAAGTTTTACTATTTATACCACAAACAAAAAAAAAAAAAAAAAGAAAAGAAAGAAAAGAAGAAAAACCCACACTAATTATTGAAGTGAAAGTCATATGCTACAAAAATTCACTGTTTTAGCATGAACAATTTACTGGCATTTAGAACAGCCACAATGTGAAATCACCATTTATATCTTATTTCAAAACATGTTCATCCCTGCAAAGTAAAACTTCATACTCATTAATCACTTTCTCCTCATTCTCTCTCCCCTCCCTCCTCCCACCCCCGTCAATGGCACCCACCAGTCTATGTTCTGACTCTATGGATTTGTCTACTTTTACATTGCATATGAGTGGACTCATAAAATATATGTGTGACCTTTTGTGTTTGGCTTTTTTTACTTGATTGTTTTGAAGATTCATCTATGTTGTACCAAGTATTAGTACCTCATTCCCTTTCATGACTAAACAGTGTTTCATTGTATATATATGTATCACAGTGTGTTTTTCTGTTCATCCACTGATGAACATTTGAGCTCTTCTATGTTTTGGCTATTATAAATAGTGTTACTATAGACATGGGTTTGAGTGCCAAATTTCAGTTCTTTTGTGTATATACTCAGAGTTGAAATTTCAGTATCATGTGGTAACACTACCTTTTTAAAGAGTCACCAAATTCTTTTTAACAATGGCTCAACCATTATTCCTTCCCAGCATATTTTTTTTGTGTGAAATACTATGAGAAAGTTATTGAAAGATTTACGTGAAAAAAATATGAAAGAGCATGGAAAATTAATAATAGTTATCTCAAATATGACTTACAAAATATAAAGTTGCACAATTTAAACATCTCCGGGCTATCTCTATTGATCTAATACCTATCATCTATTCATCTATTTACCCCATACACACTATTTTTAAAGCTACAATAATGAGAAATTTGCTTCAATTATAATGTAAATCCTACATTACTAACAACCTGTATCATAACATAATGATACTGAGAAAATTCCTAGAATTTGGCTAAAAAGTGTATTAAACAGTGACACTTTTTTTGTTAAATCTTCTAAGGCAAAATAATAGAAAATTATCTTTTATTCTCAAAAAGGAACTGATTCTTGAACAGTCCAGATTCCATAGAAACACTACACATAATTTTTCTAATAATTCTAAGAAATTTAGATTTGAGCTGCATCTGAATAAATATCATTATTTAGTTCAGATAGCAGGTTTTCCTAAAAACATTGTATCAAGAGTTCACTTTTTCGTGCCATGTGGGTGGTTCAGCTGGTTGAGAGACTGCCTTTGGCTAGGGTCATGATCCCAGAGACCTGGGATCGAGTCCCACATCGGGCTCCATGCTCAGTGGGAAGCCTGCTTCTCCATCTTTCACTCCCCCTGCTTGTGTTCCCTCTCTGGCTGTGTTTCTCTCTGTAAAGTAAATAAATAAAATCTTAAAAAAAAAAAAAGGGAGTTCACTTTTTCTTTAAAGCTTTTGGTTATTAATATAAGTAAAACTTAAATGTAGCATTGATAAGCATATATTTTCTGAAGTATGTACAATTTATAATGAAATTCATTCTTTCTTAAATCTGATATCTGCTCATCTTTTTCTTTAAGTGGCATTACAAAATGCTTTCCAAATATAAGACTGTTTACTGAGCTAATAAAGTAATTAGCATGATTAAAATGATGGTCAACTCAAGCAAACAAATTCTGTCAACACAATCTGTGTATTAACACAAGGGATATTTATAATTTAATACAAATGTGTCCAAGTGAAATAATTTATGTAGATAGATCTCTGGCCAACCGTGGAGAAGAGCTAAACAACTTTTTGGAACATGCTTAGAAACCAATTAAAAGATAAATTTGACAAAGATTAAAGAAAATTAATCATGGATAAGCATCAGATTCATGTACATTAATTTCTTTTACAAAAGGTGTGTGACTTGACCTGATTCTGAAAACGTAAATGACAAAGGAAACAGATGTGATGGCAGAATAAAGACCCACTCTAGTTGTTCAATTCCTAATCCCAAACTCAGGGACTGTGAATATGTTACCATACATGACAAAGAGACTTTGCGGATGTGATCAGGTTAAGTGACTTGATTAACCTGGGATATCCAAATGGACCCAATCTAATTATCAGGGGTCCCTCAATTAGGAGAGAGTAGTGGAAGAGGAGGAGTGATTCAGTATGGGAGAGCTTGATCTAATGTATTGACTTTGATGATACAAAGGGTCATAATTCAATGAATGTGGCTGGCCTCTAAAAGCTAGAAAAATCAGTCTCTCCTAGGAGCTCCAAAAAAAAAAAAAAAAAAAATAGAGCAATGATAACATCTTTATTTTTGCCTAGTGAAACCAACACCAGACTTCTGGCCTAAAGAATAGGAAGATAATAAATTTGTGTTGTTTAGGCTGCTGTTTGTAGTAATTTGTTAGAGTAGCAATAGAAAACTAATATACCAGAAATGGATGACAAAGACTCATGAGTGTGAATTCTAAGTTTTGTCTTCTTTAAGGCATTATGTTCATTAATCAACTGTTTTATTTTTATTATAACACCACTATAAAAATAATGGCATTCATGCATCCAAAATAAGCCACTTTTAAAAAATTAGCAAAATAGACACACCAGAAAAATCTGTATTGTAAAGAAAAATTATTATAAACACAATAAGTTGTATAAAATTATATCCACAATGTCCTTGAACTAAAGTTAAAAATGTCAAAGCAATGATTTTCTAAATAAATATGTAATTTCACATATAGCACATAGAAATCTATGAAACAATAATTAAGAATAACTTATAAAATGTTCCATAATTATCATTGATGGATCATTCAACTTCTCATAGAATGAATGAATTGAAAGTTCATAAACTGTTCTAGGTTATAAAAGATAAGAAGCTATATAAATCAATTTATGAAAATATAGATATGTAAGCCAGAATAATTAGCACAGAAATAATTTCAAAACATGGCTTACTGATTTTTAGTAATCTTCAAAATGAAGTGTAAATACTTTCTGTATAAGGGAACTACTAAGATAATTAACTATCTTAGAAAGTTAACTAAAAACATTTTGTTCTCAAGCAATTTGACCAGTTTCATTTGACCAAGCGAACACAAATTCCTATTCAAAAATATTTAAAAAATTAACAATTGCATTTCCTTTTAAAAATAAATTTGCTTTCAACAAAGGAAATTGCAGCAAATGATGAAATATCAGTAGAGTGTCTATTAAAGTTGGCAATCCCAACTGGATATCTGTTACCTTATTATTTTAAGATTATTTTAGAAAATCATATTTTCTTCATTTAGAGTGAAATAGAAATAAGAGATCTAGAGTGGAAGAAGATTAAAGTTCATTATTTATACAAAATGTGTAAACACAAAATCCCAAAGAAATAAATTGAATTTTTTTCCATATAAAGAAATACAGTGCTCTATGTTACAATCAGATACCTACACAAAATTCAATAGGTTCGGTGAAGTAGAAAAAAAGGTGGTTAATATTCTTAAGCTGGCAAACAACTATAATAACAAAACAATAAAAATATCTGTGGTCTTGGTAAAATAAATATGTATTTTGTATAAATACAAAAGAAAAACTAAGTAGAAAACTATGTCATCATTCTTTCCAAAAAGTTAAAATACATTAAGATTCAATTAATCTATTGAATTCATAGATTAAATCAATCATAAATAATAGACTATTGAGGTTCCCTTGTTGCTCAATAATATAATACCTAACATTTTTAAGTTTTTTATTTATTTATTTTTATTTTTTTTAAAGATTTTTATTTATTTATTTGACAGAGAGTAGCAAAGCTAGAGAGGAAAACAAGCAGGGGGAGTGGGAGAGGGAGAAACAGGCTTCTCACTGAGTGGGGAGCCCCATGTGGGGCTCAAATCCTGGGACTTGAGGATCATGACCTAAACTGAAGGCAGATGCTTAATGACTGAGCCACCCAGGCACCCCTAATTTTTTTTTAAAGTTTTCTTTATTTATTTGAGAGAGAGAGTATACACAAACAGGGAAGGGGCAGAGGGAGAGAGAGAAGCAGACTACCCACTGAGCAGAGAGCCAGATGTAGGGCTCAGTCCCAGGATCCTGAGCCAAAGGCAGACACATAACCAACTGAACCCTCCAGGCACTCCTGATTCTTAATATTTAATTGATACTCTCTACAGAAGCAACAGAGAGTTAGTGAAAAATAATGAGATATTTTAAATAGAATATTATAAGATAAATCTCATTTGCATCCTCACTATACTGATGGGTAAAATTCAGGGCATTCTTCTCTATGATGGCTTCCTGTTTGGGTTAGAAAGCTCAAATATTAAGCTGGATGTTTGGCAAGCTACATGTTATGGACTGAATATTGGAATCCCTCCAAAAGCCATATGTTGACACTATCCCTCATTTTGATGGCTAATGTAGGTGGAGCCTTTGAGAGGTAGTTAAATTAAATTTAAATGAGGTCATGAAAGTGGGGCCCTCAATTTGGAAGTAGTGCCCTTATAAGAAGAGAATTAGCCAGGAGAGCTCTCTATCTGTCCATGAACACACAACAACAAAAGTCCATGTGAGTATACACTGAGAAGGTAGCTGTCTACAAATCACGACACTGGCTTCCACTAGGCACTGAATCTGTCAGCACCTGGATCTTATAATTCCAGTCTCCAGAACTGTGAGAAATAACAAATTTCTGTTGCTTAAGTTACACATTCTTTGTTATTATAGAAACTTGGGCTAAGACACCATAGTTTGAAAAATCTCTCAGAAACTCATTTGGAAGCTATGCTCCTAGCCTCTTGCCAGCTCAGAGTCGTCACTGTAGGTCAGCTTTTTCAGTTAGTAATTTTTATCAAGTTTTTCTAAATTTTCTCAAATGATAGCAAATAGGAAGAATATGACCTTCACAGGGCACTCCCTGAAGATACCAAGACTCTTCTCATCTTTTTATCATGTTTTATTTTGCATGTTAGTTTGCTCTACCATGAGTTCCTCTTAGATCATTTTGATAGATCATAGGACTATAGTCATGTGAAGCTTTCTTCAAGAAAAGAATGAGAAAAATACTCTGCCACCTCAAAAGAGTACTGTTTTGAGCAGTAGTTTTCTGACTGGGAGAGACCCAAAGTTCCTGAGTTAGTAAGAATTAGGGGAGTAAATAGCTTCTCCTTTACATATCTTAGATTATGAGGCAACATCATGGACAATGATCCAGACCCCAATTTCTACTAGAAATCATATTTGCATTTTAGCCAGATCTCTCTAATGGGAGGGGACAAACAATTCACCAATTTAAACTAATAAAATGTTCTTGCTTTCAGTAATATTACATCATACCTGAAACTCATTTAAAACTTGAAAAAGAAACTTATAGTAAGTAAAACTAACAAAGATTTATTTTGTAGAGGTTTTCATTGCTGAGAACACTCTTTAAACCAGGGTGGGAAACTAGCAGCCTCAGGCCAAATCTACTCCCCCACTTGTTTTTGTAAATAAAGATTTATTGGAATAGAACCTCACAAATTCTGTTATGTACTGTTGTCTATGGCAGCTTTCATGCAGCAACAGCTGAGTTACCTAGTTGCTACAGAGACCACATGGCTGGAAAAGCCAAAAATATTTACTATTAGGTCGTTTGTAGAAAAAAAAAATGTTGATTCCTGATCTAGACAATATCTGATATTGAATTCAATGATTTTAGAAGAGATAATGTAATGGCATCCACATATTTATTTAAAATAAAATACAATACAGCAGATGAACACTCCATATGTTTGTCAAATTGTATTTGTTAAAATAATCTCATGTTTCTACTATTTCTGGTAAAAAGCAGAGTTGTTGTTAAACATGCAGCATGGAAAATTTCCATCGATGGCCCTAATGCCTATTTGTTAATGCATTTCAGACATATATTAGGTGACAAAATAACTTACATAATAATCTTTTTCGTTTTTAAGTTGTTTGAAAGAAAAAAAATGAATGTTCAAGGACTCTTCAAATGTAAAAAAAAATATTGATGTTTAAGGATTCTACCTCTTTCAAATTTCTTTACATTGTAAATAAGATGAATGAGGCCAAATGTTGGTGTAAAAAGAACACTGTCAGGTGCCTGGATGAGACCAAGTTTCAGTAAAACCTTTATGAAGCAGGGAGATAGTTCTAGAAGCTTTTAGTTGAAATGTCCAAAATTGCAAGTTATGTTTTTGTATTCAAATTCCTTCAGTTTATTGCTTAGAATGGTTTATATATAAGAATAGTGTTTTATTTCTTAGTTCATCTGTTTCTACTAAAGTCCTTTTTGTATGATTATGATACCCCAACTGGTTACTGTGGAAATTATAATGATATTAGAAACTGATTATGACTTCCAAATGAGACAAGCTGCAGGCCTGGCTAAATATATAAGCAATGAAGGGGATGTGTTTTTATGTGAAGTGTTGAGTATTATTAAAAAAACAAAGAGAAAGAGAAACAAGGAAATGGGAAGATACAAATAAAAATAATGAGCAATTACATTCTGCTTACCAAAGTTCCCCTGCAGTTTCAATCAACGTCTCTGCTCCTGCTTTCTGTTCTCAATAATTGTGCTAGTTCTGGTAAATATAACCAGCGTGATCCAAAACAGCTGTGACTGCTTTCCTGTGATTAATTAATTAATTTATACTCTTTACTACTTTACGTATTTTTTAAACACTCCACATTAGCATATTTTTCCGACCCAATCTTGCAAACATGAGTGATTTTAAGAGAGAAATTAATAGTCTAGACTCAAGGCCCAATAAGTATGGAGTTCCATTTCTTAACAAACACTCCAGAAATGGAGGGGCTATAGATTTTGTTACACTTGGGTGACCTTAAGGAGGCCTCTAAAACTCATTCTACCTTCTGTAAAATGGGCATACAAACATCACCTACTCCATGGAGTTCCGGTGAGATTATATGAGACAGTACATGTATAAAGTGGTTAGGACAGTGCCCAGCAAGTGAGCAGTGCTCAGCCAATGTTAGCTATTATAGTAGTAAACTTGGAAGCTGCACGCTTATTCAAACAATGAGCAACCACAAAAGCATTTGTGTAACTTCTCATCTAGGATATTTATAAAAGTAGGAACAGCTGTCTACTTACAAGTTGTTGCTTAAAAGTACCATGGAGTATTACCTTCCTTTAATCTCTCTCCTCTTTCCTCTATATTGTTGATGTTAAGTTGCTATTGGCTATTGGAAGAAATAAAATTCCTACTGGAAGGTAATTGCTTGCCACGAACACCAGAATCCTCATAGTGGGCCCCTTTTGTGGCAGTAGTGAGCCAAAACCTTCAAAGAAAGCAGATTCAACGGGGGGCCTGGAGAAGAGCTGAGACGAGAACTGGCCCTCAGTTGATCTCAGGTACCCAGAAGATACCCAGTTAGTTATAAATGGGTGAGTGAAGACCTAGTGTTATAGAGGTCTCCACTAAAAGGAGCTGTTGGAAATAGGTGTCCTAGAGATCCTCTCACCCTATTTGCACACCCAAGTTTTATTAGTCCCAGCAAATGTATATATGTTGGTGAAATATTCCTAACTAAAACTGTTGTTTAATCAACCTGCTCACCTATGAATGAACTATAAACATGGTCCCTTAAGTAGTATGCTTGCCTTGAGGTTGCTACCCTCAGATCCATACAACTACTGGATGTCATCTAAACACAAAATATAGCTATGCCACCTCCATACTCAAAATCTGCTGGTAAATTTACATGCAATCTAAAGCTCAATCTTCATAGAATCTATACACAGTTATATTCATCCTGGCCTTGCTATCCTCCTTGCTTCATTTCTCAGGCCTCCCTTGTGCCCCTATTCTAAAAGGCTCTTCCTCTAAGAATCCTGTAGCATGGAACAGTGAACCATGTTTATCTGGTATGTCTCCAGTTATGTCAGATTTATTTTTGTTTCAAGGCAGACAGTTGGTCTCCTTATTAAATTATATTCAATAAACATTTTATAAATGCATTTCCATTTTTTTCATTATTCTCATAGTCAGGAGGTATTTCCTAATGATTTGTCTAAATCTTACTTTAAAAATTCAAATGCTTTTCCTGCAACCTTAAAGAAATATATAATTAAATTAAGAGACATTGCACACATCCCTATATACACTGAGAGTTATTGCAGAGCAAGAACTTATTTTTCTTTTATGTCTTTTTTGAACCAGTCATAGCATAGATCATAAAAATTTACATATCAATAGATCTTTAATAAATTTTTGAATAGAAAGAATGGGTTGAAAATCTATTTGGTCTATTTTTCTAGACTGATGTAAACAAGCCTTTAGAGACTGAGATTCTCCTCTATTAAAATGCATATTAATCATCACTTTGTAAGAAGCAAAAACTACAAAGTAATTGAAAGAATATTCACATATCTTTCTGTGTGTCAAAACAAGACTCCTACAAACAAATGTGGAAAGCTTGATAAATATTTCAATTTATACTCTTAAGAGTTTGGGCATTCTTGGGCTATTATTTCTCAACCAAGCAATAGTAAAAAGGGCAGCTGCTGCTCATGTAGGATACATATAGCAGCTTTCCCACAACTCTGATACAAGTTCCTACATAATTGGAATTTTGGATGAGGTGACAATTACTTCCAAGTTTTCTGTCAGTTATTCTCTAAAGTGTTATTCAAAACACTGTGAATAACTGGGACAATAAGTGCCAACCAATCAGAGTACACACGTACCCATTCTGTACAGACACTAGTCATAAACAACCAGCACGGCAATGTGGATTGAATCAGCCTTGCCTACGCTGGAATTCTCATTAGAGGGAGAAACAGTTTACCTTTAGAGCACTAGGCCAAGGCTTCAAAAAATACTTTTCTAAACATCAAGGGAAAAAAAAATTCACTCTAGACTTGCTTTTTTTAAAAAAAAAAAAAAACCTTTCCTTGTTTCTTCAAGCACGGTACTCTGTGAAGAACTATTCTAAATCAGGGATATTCTAAGACAAAGTTGAACTGAGACTTGAAAAGTTGTTGGACATGCTACTCTTTGAGCATGTAAAATTTTAATAGTGCATGTAAAAATAGTGCATGTAAAATTTTTAATATTGCTGGTCTTCTATAGAATATGGTCATTTGGCTAGTAAACTTCAGTTAGAGAAAAATAATGCCTTTATTGGGAAACTGTAGCCTCATTCTCCCAGCTCTGTAAGTTTCCTCTTATAATTCCCACTTGTTTCTGTAAATTGAAATAACACATGAGAAGATTTTCAAGCAAGTTTCAAAAATACATAGTCAATACTCTAAAAATTCTATTACTACTATTATTGTTGTTGTTGTTTGTGTTTCTGTTGTTAACAGCAGACAGTCACAAAAAGGGTGAGCCCAAGAGGGAGTTGAGGGATTCTCTTTCTGCCCTGTGTACTTCCAGCCCCTGCCCCAACCCCATCACTGGGTAATAATTCACACTCCTGATGTGGCTCATTCTTCTCTTCTCCATGCTGTAATAATATCTATCCATCCGTTTTCCAAGACTCTGCTCACGATTGAGAGAAAATAATTTGAAATTTATTTATTTATTTATTTATTTATTTATTTATTTATTTATTTAAGAGACAGAGAGCACCAGTAAGCAATAGGCAGGCAGAGGGAGAGGGAGAAGCAGGCTCTTCATCAAGCAGGGATCCCAAAGTGGGGCTCAGTCCCAGGATCTTAGGATTATGACCTGAGCTGAACGTGGCTGCTTAATCGACTAAGCCCCTTGAAATTCTTTAATGGACAGTAATTATTTGTAGTGTTCCTTTTCTTCTTTTCCCCAAACATGATCACAAGCATCTTAGGAAGTCATATTGTGAATCTTATTCCAAGGAAACCTTGACAAATTTAGATATGGTGGCAAGGTGTAAAAAAGTTAAATATTCAGACATCAACTCACCCTCATGCTTTAGAAGGCCCACTTAAGCCTTTTTTTTTTTTTGTAAAGAGGAAACAGACTTCCAGCTTATTATATATTCATATGCATATGATACTTATTCAATTATAGCTCCTAATAATGGTGACACAAAACCTCAGGTCAGGGATAGGCCAGCTTATTTTGAATGTTTCCATTCTGCTTCCATAGGAGGTTTCTAAGAATAACTGAAGATTATAATCTATGAAAACAGCCCTACACAATTTAGTTGAACATTTCCAGTTTTATTCATAGAGTTCTTTTTTTTGTTGTTGTTCAAAATAGCAACTGTAGGTTTGGATGCATTAAGTTTATTTTATCACTTTTAATGCAAAGATTATTACAGTAATTTACATATCTTAGTAAGAGCCAAAAGCTTCCTGCTGTGGTTTTTTCCACCAATGTGCTACAAATTAACAACCCAGCTACATTAAGGAAAATGAAAAAAAAGTTAATTCTTTCAATATAAGGAAAATTATCTGTACATGAGACTATATAATCCTCTCAATAAGATTTCCAGAAATAAGAAAATAAAAATTTTGCAAAAGCTACATTCATGTTTTACTCTCATGTGATACAGGACCACAGATCTTTTTTTTTAAGATTTCATTTGTTTATTTGACAGAGAGAAACATACCTAGAGATGGAACACAAGCGGAGGGAGTGAGAGAGGGAGAAGCAGGCCTCCCGCCAAGCAGGGAGCTGGATGTGGGGCTCCATCCCAGGACTACAGGACCATGACTTAAGCCAAAGGCAGACACTTAATGACTGAGCCACCCAGGCACCTCTAGAAATATAAATCTTAAGAAATGAAGCACTACATTGGAGGCTGAGAACCATGCTAAAGTCAGAAGAAATAAAAGTGCATCAACAATATTTTTAAGAATCACTGAGGTCTTGATCATGGGGAAATTCTTGAAATAAGTATGAATTTTCTTTCTTATTTCCCACTGATATAAAAGCATCAGGTTTTGCTAAATAGCTAGTCTGATGCTTCAAAAAGGAGTTGCAATAAGGAACTGGAAATTGTCTTCATTCAAAGTACATCAGTGAAGTAATGAACACTTTCTATACCTAGTATCTTAGTGGGAATCCCTGAATGACCCTCTGCCAACATCACTCATAGACTTTACCACAGACTTTAACAAAATAACTTCAAGAGCTGTTCAACATAGACCAGTTTCCCAATGACCTGCATTTACTCCAGATACTGTTTACACCCATCCTCTTTTCCTATAGCTTCACTGATTTGTCCAAACTCTGTGCACACTGTCCCACAGATTTCACTTTCATCTGCTTCCTTTTGAAGCCAAAGTCACTTAGGTAATCTTAGAACATAGGCTAAGGGGTAGTCAGTAAGTTGATGAGTGAGTAACCTAAATGATAGAATGTGCAGTGGTTGACAAAATATATCGTAACTAATATGTCAACAACATTTAGTTACAAAAGTTCCCTCAGAGTCATTTGTTAGGAAAACCATACTCCTATTTTAATTATTCTGTCTTTTAAAAAATGTAGAAACATAATATTTAAAGTTATATATAAATTCACAGAAACTCTGATGCTCTCCCTCGCAAATATGCTGTCCAAAAAACACAAGATGTATTGCCTCCTGATTTTTATAGCACTTACTATTGTTCAGGTTCTGAGCTAGACCCTGGGGAACAAAGACAAAAATATATCTTTTCCCTCGAGGATTTCAGTTACCCTCATGAGAAACCATATTAGTGCATTTATACTCCTTTTATATAAATAGATATTAATTACATATTTGTAGAGGTGTATTTTAAGAATATTCTGTTTTGTGACTATAGCTGACCCTGAACAGCTGGCGTTTGAGCTGCACGGGTCCACTTATGTGAAGATTAGTTTTGATAAATGCCGTACAATACTGTAAATGTATTTTCTTTGTGATTTTCTTAATAGCATTTTCTTTTTTCCAGCTTACTTTATTTCAAGAATACAGACTATAATATATATGACACACAGAATATGTGTTTACAGTTTGGGCTTTTGGTTCACAATAGACTAAGTAGTTATATTTGGAGGAAGTCAAAAATTGTGCATGGCTTTTGGACTCTGAGGGGGGTCAGTGTGCTTAACTCCCACAGTGTTCAAGGGTCAACTGCACTATTTATAAAACCAAACTATAGAGTAAAATCTCAAACAACATGGAAATGTGTAAAGCAAAAAGTAAAATGGCCTAATTCCCTACAGTCTTTCCTTTAGGCTTTCTTCAGGTAACTATGAGTAATATCTCCCTCTGTATATCCCTCTTTCAAAGGCTACAGAATTAAATTATATGAACTTTCTACAATTTCCTTAGTATTTTTTGTATAGATAAGTCATGATACATTTAACTTGTATTACTTAACCTTTTTACATGTAATTCAATGTACTTAATAAAAACATATAGAAAAAGTCAACAAAATTAATTATTTAAGTGACTAGGGTCACTTGAATTTATAAATATATCTATTCAAAAACCATTAACTCAGGACACCTGGGTGGCTCAGTGGTTAACCCTCTGCCTTCAGCTCAGGTCATGAACCCAGAATCCTGGGATCGAGTCCCAAGTCTGGCTGCCTGCTCTGTGGGAAGCCTGCTTCTCCCTCTCTCACTCTCCCCTGCTTGTGTTCCCTCTCTGGCTGTGTTTCTCTCCATAAAATAAATTGATTAATTTTTAAAAAAGATTTTATTTATTTGACGGAGAGAAACACAGCCAGAGAGGGAACACAAGCAGAGGGAGTGAGAAAGGCAGAAGCAAGTCTCCGGCCGAGCATGAAGCCAGATGCGGGGCTTGATCCCGGGTCTCTGGGATCATGACCTGAGCCGAAGGCAATCGCTTAACCAACTGAGCCACCCAGGTGCCCCAAAGAAATAAAATCTTAAAAAAACAAAACAAAACACATTGACTTCACATATTTTGTACTTGATACATATTATATTTATACTACATAATATATAAAATATATATAATAGCATATTAATTAAATGTAATTTTTTTATTATTATTTTTTGGGGGGGGCTTGAACTCACGAATCTGAGATCAAGACCTGAGCTGAGATCAAGAGTTAGATGCTTCACTGACTAAGCCACCCAAGCACCCACTAATTAAATGTAACTTAAACATGAGAAAATTTACTGTCCTAAAATGGGTTTTGAAAAATAATGCAGAAATTGAAGAAGCATTTACATAGAGAAAATAAAGCACAGAAACATGGTGTATATTTTGTTACTGATCAAACTGATCATTAAAAAAAAGAATATATACCAAAATGCTGGTGAATGATCTTTAAAGAAGATGTTATTTAATTATCTTCGTCAACTTTAAAAGTTTCATTTTATATCTGTTACTAGATTTATTCCCAACAGTTCATGGGCATGTTGGTGTGTGTATGTGTATGAATTCACAAGCTCATTCTAAAGTTCCAATGAGGTTGCAAAGTACCTACATTATTTTAGATGATCTGAATAAGGGTGAAGTTGAAGAATCAAATTACACAGCTATCAATAATCATAAAGTTTCAAAAATTAAAACATTGTATTATTGCACACCAGCAAATTAATTAACCGATAGAAGAGAATAGATAATCCAGAAAAAGAATCAGTCATATATGATCATCTAATTTGTTCCAGTGGGGGTCAGTGGAATTCAGAGAGTGTAAGGATAGGCTTTTCATTGAATAATGTTGGGTCAATTAGAAAGGCACATAGGAAAAAACACCAAACTTGACATTTACATTACACCATTTACAAAAATCAACTCATGATGGAATCATAGCCTCTCATGGAAGTGAAACAATAAAGTTTCTAGAAGAAACATAGAAAAATATCTTCATAACCTTGGAGTTGGCAAAAATTATAACTAGGGCACATAAACACACACAAAAAAGGTGAGAAATTGTATTTTATAAACTTAATACTTTTATTCATGAAAACAAATCCTTAAAAGAGTAGAAGGCAAGCTAGACTAACAGGGAATATTTACAATACTATAGCCAAAACAAACAAACAAACAAACAAAAAAAAAACCAAAAAACAAAAAAACAAAACAAACAAATTAGCAAAAACTTCTATCCCAAAATCAGCAATACATGAATACTATAACAACAAGGAAACATATTTTAAAGTTAGCAAAGGAGAGGTGCCTGGGTGGCTTAGTAGGTTAAGTGTCTACCTTTGGCTAGGGTCATGATCCCAGGGGCATGGGATTGAGCTCCATTTAGGTCTCTCTGCTCAGTGGGGAATCTGCTTCTCCCTCTCCCTCTGCCTGCCACTCTGCCTACTTGTGATTTCTCTGTGTCAAATAAACAAATAAAATCTTTTAAAAAAATAAAGTTAGCAAAGGACATGAACAGGCACTTATCAGCAGAGGATATATTTATGGCTGATACAGGGATGTAGAAGTTTCCATCATTGTTACTCACCTGAGAAATGCAAATTTAAACTGCAAAGTGATATTATTTGTAATCATAATACTGGCTAAACTTATAATTGCAAGTGTTGTTAAGGATGTGGCACAACATGGAACTCTGGCACATGGATAGTGGGAATGCACGCTGGAAACTACTTTAGAAAACTACTTGGTAGTAGCTTCTAAAGTTTAACCTACGCCTCCTTCATGATCTTAGAATTAGAAGCCTTAGGGAGAAAGATAAAATATTGAGTATGTACAAAAATGAAACAAAATGGCTATGTACCAAAATGTTCATAGCAAATATTTATAATATCCCAAGCTAGAAACATGTAAATAGCTCACAATGTAAGATAAATATATAAACGGTGGTGTGTTGATACAGTGGATACAGGTATTCCCCACTTTTGAAAGTGGGGGAACACTACTCCACTTCACTTTCAAGAAAGATGTACAATAGTAACTTTTTTCAATAACTCAAAATCTGAAGTGAATTTTCCCTTTAGTGACAAAAGGTGGAAAGCAAAAATAGCTTTCAGTGTTTGTAGTGAGCTATAGAGTAAATGTGCATCCTGAACAGAAAGAATGGCCCTACCAAACTCCTTCCTCCTGCAGCTATGCTCAGCATCTTAGTATCATACTGCCAGAGCTTTGAACTATGTCTGTGAGCATCTGTGCTTTATCTAGATTTACTCTGCATCTATTAGCAGGATCAGAAAGCTTAAGAGAGAGTATATTTGGGGGGGATAGGCAGTGATAGCTTACATTTTTTCCCTATAAATTAATGGTGATTGCTTTTTTGCTTTATGCCCTTTCAGCTTACAGATTTTCATAGGATCCCTTTACTTCTGGGTAGTAGGGGAATCCTGCGTTATACAGCAATACAAAATAAAAAAGTAATTCTATTTACAATATGGATTTATCTGAGAGACACAACTTTGAATGAAAGAAGCTCGATGTGAAATAATACAAATTGTATGATTCCACTTATATGAATTTAATAGCACGCAAAACCAATATATGGTAAAAGATAACAGAATACTGATTACTTTGGGAACTGGGGGAGTGGGGCATCTAGGGTTTTAGAAGTCATTCTGTTTATTGTAAGAGTCCAGGTGCCAATCAAATGTGTACTTTACTGGATTTAAGTTATTGTTATGAACATTTTAAACAACAAGGCAATACTTATTTCTCTAAGGGATGAGTTTCTCGATTCTTGCTCATGATCTTAGAATAATATACAACTAAGGTATCAATTTTTATACAAACTATGTATATGCTTTTATGAAGAATTAACCTAGAATCATAAGCAAAGGGAGATTTCACTACTTATTGTTGAATTGGTACCCTTTTAGGATGGACTTAGGGCTTTCTTAAATCAAGAATATAGATTTCTTAGGGTCTTTTCAGGCCTCAAATGAGCCTAGAGGATCCTCTGAAAATTTTTATTTATACATATTGATAATAATGTTGTTGGTAACCAATTTAATTCATATTGTGATAAATCTTTGTTAAGAATGATGAAGAGGGGCTCCTGGCTGGCTCAGTTTTTAAGTGTCTGCCTTTGGCTCAGATCATGGTCCCGGAGTCCCAGGCTTGAGTCATTGGGTTCCCTGCTTGGTGGGAAGCCTGTCCCTCCCTCTCTCACTCCCTCTGCCTGTGTTCCCTCTCGAGCTGTGCTTCTCTCTGTCAAATAAATGAATAAAATCTTAAAAAAAAAATGGAAAAAGATGGAGTATTGAAAATTAAATGTTCTTTAACCTGTTGCAATTCATCTAACATGATTGAGTTTGAGTTGTATATCATTTATTCATATAACAAAAATAGGTTGTTTTTAGTGACTAACCAAAAAAATATGGTAATTACTCACAAAAGTTGCATAAGTATCATTGTAGGTGCTTAGTAATTAATGGATGAGAAGGAGTAAATCAATGAAAGAAGGGATTATTTAGAGACATTTCCTCATTTAGTTCTGGACATAGTTCTTTAGCCCATAAATTAGGTAGTTTAAAGGTTTGGCAAGCAACGTGTAAAGCACACAAAATATTACATAACTATTAATTAATTCAACAGATATTAACTGAATGCTGCATATATGCCAGATATTCTTCCAGAATCTGAGATAATATTAGGGAACAAAAAAATAAAGTGAAATAAAATACTGCTCTAAAGCAGATTTTGTGGAATTTTACATTTCTTTCTTTCTTTTTTTTTTTAGCTTTTTCTATGGTAAATAAATGATGAATCTCAAATAAACTGAGAGAATAGAACTGAGCCTTTGTTACTCATGACACAACATTTTATTAGCTGAACACACTCTTATGCACACAGGTATAGGCACTCAAATACATGCCTTGGGTCCAGTCGCATGAACCTACCTTCATAAATCACATTTACTAAGAGAAAATAAAAGAAGAAAGAAAAAAAAGAAAAGAAAGAAAGGAAGGAAAAAAAAATTTGTCCGTTTCACTTTCCCCAGAAACCATCAGCCCTGCAAAAAGGGTATTTATTATTACAATATTTACGCCAATTTGCATTAAGATCCAAAAGATGTGATTGTGTGAACAGTCCCAGATATTAAATGCAAAGCCATATTTTTACATTTATCTCAAGCTCCACCTCATCTGCTCACTCAAGTTTTCACTCACTGAATCTGCCTTTAGCCATAGATGCTCTTATGATTTATACCACTATTTAGTATTCACCACATGCACCACATGTGGATTTTTATTATAGTTCTTTTTGCATACATGTTCTCTAGCCATGAATACATTACATTGTGCTAAATTTGTTCGTGCTTAAAATATTGGCCACATACATTAGTTAAAACGATGAAGTACGACTGTTAGTTTTGGGGGTGGGATAGGAAAAGTAAAAGTCTTAGAAGTAGAATACGTATTATTTACTGCTGTGGACTGAATGTTTGTGTCCTCCCCCAATTCATATGTTGAAGCTCTTGCCAGGAATGACCAGCAATCCCTGTACTGATGGATGAAAGATTGCTCCAAATTTTGCTCTGAAAGAAGAGAAGGCAAGGGGGTCCATGTTCAAATACAAAGACCTTTTGCTCTTATTTGCTCCCATTTTTATTGCTCCTTCAGGATAATCACAAATATTTATCACTATTTCTCAAGCACATGATGTATGACAAGATATGAAAGATATGATATGCTAATCTACGTGTTCTGCATGTTCTTTTTTTTTTTTTTTAAAGATTTTATTTATTTGACAGAGAGAAACACAGCGAGAGAGGGAACACAAGCAGGGGGAGTGAGAGAGGGAGAAGCAGGCCTCCCACCAAGCAGGGAGCCTCATGTGGGACTGGATCCCGGGTCTCCGGGATCATGACCTGAGCCGAAGGCAGTCGCCCAACCAACTGAGCCACCCAGGCGCCCCGTGTTCTGCATGTTCTACATGTTCTGCTAAACATAGCCTAAGGAACAATGCATACATCTCTTAGATCACAGGGCGGCTGTTTGGGCTAAGAAAGCTTCCAGGAAGGAAACTCTGCTTGGCATTCCAAAGGCCTATGCCCTTCTCCAAAACCTTCCCTGCCCTCAGCAGCTTGTGTTACATTTTAGCAAGCAAGGGACTATAGCTAATTTCATGCTCTACATTAACCCCAACATCTCTAACCCTCAGAGTGCTTGTATATAGAGGTAGGGCCTTTGTGAGGTAATTAGTTTTAAATGAAGTGATGAGGGTGGATACCATGATAGGATTCATGACATTGTATGAAAAGAAACCAGAGCTCTCTCGGTCTCCCTGTCATGTGAAGATACAAAGAGAAGGCAGCCATATACACAAGCCAGGAAGAAGGCTCTCACCAGAAACAGAATCATCTAACATGTTGAATTTGGGCTTCCCAGACTCTAGACTGTGAGAAATGAATGTCTGTTGTTTAAGCCAACCAGTCTATGGTATTTTGTTCTGGCTACCTGAGCTGATTAAGATATTTACTAGAGACTTAAACTATGGTAGGGCAGACACAAACTGATGACTTAATTTTTTATAATCGTCCTTACTATTTAAAACAAACTGATATAATGGGTGCTGCCATTACTGCCATTTTACAGATGAAGAAACTGAAGCATAGGGAGATTAAATAATTTGCCCAAGGCTACGCAGATAGTCAATGAAAGAAAAGCTGTTTGACCTCTAAACTATTAAATCAATAATAACGTGCTGCTATCCAATGAATTTGTGTTATGCTGCTTTTCAATTAAAATCAGAAGCCATTTCTAAGAAATACTTCCACAATTCAGAGCTATACATTTGACTTCAACAGCATGTAATAATGAAGAATACACATGGTAGATTTTATTATTGAGTAAATAACATTATTTTAGCAAGAAATAACTTTAAGAGTGTTACCATGGAATTAAAATTCTTTAGATATCATGCATCCACTGTTATAAGTGTATATGATAAAATAGGTTTATATTCATTTATTATTTTATTCATTCAAAATATGTAAATATGTAAATAAATAATCATATATTGTTCTTATATTTAAGAAATTAATATGGGAGTATAGATTATTTTTTAGACAACATATATGTGCTGATGGAGATAGAGCAGGGCAATGGTGTAGAACAATAGCAAAAATTGCTAAGTCTGAGAAGTCAGAGAAAGTTTCCAGTAAGACGTGACATTTAAATTGACATTGAACAATGAGGATCCTTTGCAATCAGGTGATATTTTAATTTGAAAACATAGAACCTATTCAGGTTGTCAGCTGATAGATTATTAAAAATAATTTTTGTTGACTCTTCACTATATGACTTTTCTAACACAATCCAAAAGGAAGTTATAGCTGTGACACTGCTGTAGCAATTTATATGTGTGTGTGTGTATATATATATATACACACATAAATATATTAGTCTTCTCAGTGCTTATGATTATAAAATTTAAAAAATAGTATTATATATAATGTTGAATCATTTCTTACTTAAACAATGAGTAAACCTCATAGTGAATGAATGGATGGATTATAACCAAAACACAGTCCCATCTACTATTATCAAAAATTGTAATATACTAATGAAACTTTGATCAATTGTGTACTAATTCTAATTATAATAATCAATCAAGAATGAAAATTATAACCCTTAGAGACTTACAGTCATAAACAATTAATATCCTTAAGGATTATACTTAAATTCCTGCATGCTTGGGTAATCAATTATATATTTTAAGTGATATGCTATATTTTATTTGCATAAAATTAGGTGGGAGAATTTGAAATGGAAAAATAGGAAGAAAAGGCACAATGCAAATATACTATCTGGTATTGAAGAGTTCATTTATGTATGTGTAAAAATGGATGATAGTAGCTAAAAAAATACTTTGGTATTTAGATTTAATTGGCTCAATTTTAAAAAGTAATGTTAACAGTTTTGTTTAAAGATAGCAATATTTACAATATGCTGGAAATTCCATTTTTGCACCTGTTTAATCATATAATGGAATATTTTTAAATGGAAACTAAATAAGCTCAAAGGGGTACATAATTTTAAAAAGTATTTTATCAATAACACAATCAAAATATTTTAATGTTTCTTATCTGAGAACTGAGGGATAATTCATGAGATAATATCAAGCTAAAATATGGCAATCAAGACATAATGAAAGGGGTTATATCAAGTTGAGAATATAAGGCAAAAAAAAAAGCAAGAACAAGTGTTTTGAGTAGACCACTTTATCACAATATGGTGTCCGTGTTCTCTCTAAAATGAAACACAGTGTGGAACAGTTAGTCTTGATACAATTGTTTGAACTATTGAGTTGTAATTTTATTACCTGCACTCATACATTTAGTCATGTCCATTAGGTATATTTTCTTAAGCTTCTTCTCCATTATAGCTTACCTTGGTAAATATTAGTAAGCTCTAAATCTCAACATGTGTGTATATATAGAACATGAATCCTAAAGTTGTGTTCTGAGCATACATTGTGTACCATTCAGGCTAATAGACTGCAGGAATTCTGTGTCACTGTAGGTTGGAGTTGATGCATGAACTGTGTTAGACAGCAAGACAGAATTGTTTTCAATGTAATCCTCAGGGAGTCCTTCAGAAAAGGGAAAACAATGATTTTGAAGGTTCACTTCAGTGCCAGCTGGCAGAGATCTTAAAGGTTATTCTGTTTCACCCATACTGCATAGTTATTTAAATGTCCCTGTGTGCAACATATGAGAGGAGAGTGTATTTAGAAACACTGGAATTTTAAAAATGTGTTTACAGTGGCAAAAGAAGCAAAAACATGGAAACTATGTGCTGAACACCTTTTCTGGTTTTATTGCATTAGTAGTCTAATTTTACAAATATTTGTTCTATTTTCATTAAAAGATTGCATATCATGTCTGAGATATTTACCTCTATCCTAACTGGATGCCAAAGATCTACCTGGGCATCTTCTATTGTTTCTATTTTTTTTTCTTGCCAAATTAAATATTTACATACAGAAACAGTGTTCTACAAGCCTAGATTTATTTTGGTTAGCATGGTTTAGATGTGAGTAAAATGAGGTTGAAAAGGTGGGAAATTTACTTAAAAAGAAACAACCAGTTGAAGAAATCATTGTCCTGATGTTATCAAGAAATCGTTCTCTAAAGTTAATACAACTTCATAATGACATTATACAACTTCAGACTTATTTTTGTTTAAAATTTTCAAATTTCTGATAACCACAAGGAATAAGCAGATAAATAGCTGATTCTTAAACAAGAAATCTTCATTTTATTTATTTTTTTTAATTTTGTCAAATGATATTTTGGCTATCTACTAAGTAAAATTCATGTGAATATTCCCTTGGCAGAGACAGCTTTACGGACATGCAACCAAGTGAGACTTCATGGGGTTCCATGCTTGGTTTAATGCTTTGCTGCCATCACTTACAAAAAATAAATAAGGAGCACCTGGATGGCTCAGTCCATTAAACAAATGACTCCTAATTGTGACTCAGGTCATGATCTCAGGTTCTAGAGATGGAATTTCTCATGGAGTTCTGTGCTGGGCATGAGGTCTGCTTGGGATTTTCCATCTCCTTCTCCCTGTGTCCCTCTCCCACTGCTCCTGTGCACTCTCTCTCTTCTCTCTCTCTCTCTCTCTCTCTCTCTCTCTCTCTCTCTAGTAAATAAATATTTTAAAATGGAAAACAAAAATATATTTTAAAAACTCTTGGTTTTATGAAACAAGTCCTGAAAGTTAGAATGCACTCAAAATCACTGCTCTTTAAAAATGCTTAAAAATAGAAAAAAAATCACTCAATGGACTAAAAGATATCCAATAATAATCTACAAACAAATGTTATTGAGAATACTGTAATGAAATGAATTACTGCAAAGAATTGAAAGACAGCTTTGCGAACCACTATACCACCAAAGCCAGCACAAAGAATTGAGCATTGTCTGTATGGGAGCTTGGAGAGGTAACTAAATGCAGCACAATTAGCCTTCTGTGGAGTTTCATTAAAGAAGAATACTTTCAAATCAATTATAAATGCCTACCAGAGAGAAGTGACTTAAATACAGAATATCTACAATCTGGCTTGTCTTCTAACCCAGCGATTCTCTCCTTTTCATGCATACAACAGTGTTCTTAGTTAACTGTTTTAAATTTAGTCACTCTGATTTATGAGATCTAGTGTAAGTCTACAGCAATCACATTTAGCAAGCACCTTCAGGTAGTTCTGAATGAAGTTCATCCATGGATCAAACTGAAAAATACAGATCTATCAGGGTATCCAGTTGGTTTGAAGTTGACAGTTCATTTACCCATTAAATAACCCAGCCACTAGTTTTTTTTTTTTTTTTTTTAATTATTGTTGTTTTTGTTTGTTCTATTAAAGACTTGGCTGCATTAGTAATACAATAAATGTCTTTAAAGAAATCAATATATTTAGTTGTGAGTTAAACATTAGGTTTTATGGAAAATTTCCCTTCAAATGAGTGGAAAACCCAAAAAGCTTGACTTAAAGAACTAAGTAGGTAATGTAATGGGAGAGCTATAGTTAAGTCTAACACAAATATCTGGATAACTTGTACATTTTGGTTAAAATTATCCCCTGAATTTACAAATGACATATTTTAAGATAAGCAATATGTGGATTAAAGTAAGAAAATGAGTACAATTGTAGTGGGATGAAAGCTCTGTCGTACTGCTAAGTAATTTTTTCTATTGTCTAAAGATAAGGCTGGCTTAATTTAATATGCAGTAATATTATCAAAAAGTGTGTTTAATATTTTGCATTTGTGAAGAAAGTAGCATTACTCAGATCAACATGAATATCAAGACACATTTGGCTTTTTATATGTTAAATTATTAACACAGTTTTATTTTGCAATCAAGCAAAACTGCTATTGAACCAGAAAATATTCACATGTGTGTGTGCCTTTTTCCTTCCTCAGCATCTAATTTTAACCAACTGGGTTATTTTAAGTTATTCAACATTTGAAATGAAAAATTTGCTTTTTAATGGAGAATCTGCATTCATCATAAAGATAAAACAAAAAGTTCTTGGCAGAGGTTTTCTCCACAGAAGCAGGTTATTTTTGTACTGTATATTTAGCAAATTGTAAAAATACAAATTGCAGAAATTGTATCTCAAAAATTTAAAAACAAAAAGGGCATCTATGTATGAATCTGTTTTTAGTTTGTTTTATTACTATTCAGTAATAAAAGTTTCAGGGATGACATTATAATTCCTCTGAAGTCAACAATTTGTGAAGATTTATTTTGAAGGGCAGTTAAGAAGATAGTAAAGAACAAATAGAGTCAGTGAAATGAGACATTGTTTGCAATTTGTTTATTTGGGAAAAATAAATAAAGATCATGAGCTATACCAGGTAGATCTTCAGGTAATGCCTTAAAGAAAAAGAATATTTGACATGCAATTTTAAAGTTGATGTCAATGTTATTGATAATATTGTTTCCTGAATACATAAGGAGCTGTGTTGATGAGGTAATGGATCAGAGTTTATACTGAATTACATAAGTCAGAACTTGAGAATAGTTTGAGAATGGTAACATTAATATTTTGCACTACTTGGAAGGAAGTGTCTTTTCTATAATAAAATAATAAACTGTGAAAGACACACACATTTTAATGAAAAATTATAAGCAGATTCAATTGATAGCAAATTGAATGTGTATGAAAAAGTATTTTGTATTTTATTATCCTGATTTTAAAATAGAATCAAACCAAGGATGAATGTGATTATACATTTTGATTCTAGTTGTAGATCTAATGACAACATTAAAAATAATGCTTCTCAAGTAAAATGATTAGCTTGTGCTCCATCATTACCAGTCAGAAATGTATATTCACTGTCAATATGATTACAAAATATAAAAGAAATACTTATAAAGTGACTGCTTCATTCTATAGAGGTCTATCAAAAATTTTAACTATGCCCTATGAAATAAATATTTACCTCTGATTCTTCAGAGCTGAAGTGATTTCAATTCTTTCTTCACTGTATGTCACATTTCCACCCAATGAGAATTGAATATATGTGAACTCAAAAATCTGTGTCTTAAATTTGTTAACAGCAAGTAGTTCTTTGGCACATCAACACTGTCTTGGTTCTATTTCTGTTTTCATTCTCCACAGCAGATGGGTAGTTACCTACTAGAGAGACAAAGCCATACTTTTGTTACTATTACTATGATTAATTATTAGCTAACCTCCAAATATGAACTGGATTTCATCAGTTTTACTGTTAAAAGGTTTTGTTACCTCCCATTTCCAATCCAAAGTAACACTAGGGTGTTTTTAAAACTGCATAAATTCTAAAATTGTGTCCTTTCTCTTGTACTCTTTTCTCTCACTGTGTTTGTCCAAGTGTTTGTGTGTGTGTGTGTGTGTGTGTGTGTGTGTGTGTGTTCAACTGTAGCAAACATGTTGTAACATGCTACCCTCCAAGGAAACCATCATACCTTTGATAGAGCACAGCAAATTATCCACAATTTCTATCTTCACAGACTCTATTTCCATCTTCAAAACTGTGGGGTTTTGATACGTTACAAGGTCCTTCTTTATAAATATCATGTCACTTTTTTAGAAATGCTCTTTTCTCACAGCTTCAAATCTTACACATCTATTTATTTGTGAATCTCTTTTAGTAAACTGTAACCTCTACACTCAATTCTAAGCTGCATGTTTCCAACTTTTGGTCTAGGAATTTCATCTTGCCTATTCCAACATTTAAAATCAAACTCTTCAATTAATTTTTCTCCTCTTACTAACACTAACCTCTTATTTCTGTCAATGGATCAATTTCTCCAAACTCAAACTTAAATACTTAAAGACATTTCAGATTTCAGCGTTTAATCTTCCTCTTACTAACTTCAAACCTCCATTAAGTATTCTTAATGGAGGTTTGAAGTTAGTAAGAGGAATGTTTCTTGTAATTCTTTACATTTCTATTGACTCCACTAGAGTCAATGTTTCTTGTAATTCTTTACATTTCTATTGACTCCACTATGACTCTTCATTTTATTGCCAGATATTTTTAAAAAACTCCCAGCCTGCCTCTCTTTACCAAAGCATTCTTCCATGGTTTTCAGCAATTGCCAGAATACTTTACAAATTTTATTTTTCAGATTGTTCCTTTATCCAAAATGTTGAAGGATTTTCCCTAACTTATGGGACAAAAACCTTAACTTTTAATACTGGCACGTAATTGCTCCCTACTCCCAGAATCTGACTAAAATTTGCTATACCGGTTCTGTCCAGCTACATTCATTATTCTACTACCCATCTTCTATCTATCTATCTATCTATCTATCTATCTATCTATCTATCTATCTATCATCTATCTATCATCTGTATATATATATATATACACACCCATATAAAATGTATCAAGATCTAGATATATATGCATCAAGATCTATATATATATAGCATCAAGATATGTATATGTATGTGTGTATATATACATGTGTGTGTATATATACATGTGTGTGTATATATATATGGCATAAAGATCAATGCCTGAGAGACTGTCTTCTGAGATGAGGGGTTAAAGACCTCAGTGAAACTGTTTTCCCAAAAACAAACAAACAAACAAACAAACAAACAAAAACAATGAAAATACTAAGAAAACAATTTTTAAAAAAGCATTTTAGAATTCTGGAAATTAACCAATTTCACAGAATAAATTGACAGCATCTATTTATGAAGTACTGGTGGACATTAGTAAGAATAGCATGACTATGTCATTTTGACTTAGAGCTATTTTCATTCTCCCTTGCTCCCCAGCTCACTGGCATGGTACGCATGAAAGCCAATACACTTACAGCCACACCCCCCCACACACACCCAACATGCACACACACACATTTATATATATATAGTTGTTGTTTGTTTGTTTGTTTTAGTAAGGTGTCTATTCAGATCTTTTGGCCTGTTCTAGCTGGATTTTGTGTTTTGTTATAAAAAGAATAAAGCCTCCCTCACCCTGAAGTCTGTCCACATCCAAATTCCTGGAACTATATTACATTCAATACAAAAAAAAAAAAAAAAAGGGACTTTATACATGTGATTAAATTAAGAATCTTGAGATAGAAAGATTAACCTGGATTTATCTGGACATGCTGATTGTAATCTCAGGGGACCTTCAAAAGGAGAAGCAGGAGAATCAGAGTCAAAGAAATACTTGGGATGATGGAAGCAAAAGTTGGAGTGACTGGGGACCAGGATGAGGCTTTAGAAGGTGGACAAGGACAAGGCAAACAAAGAGATTCTACCATACATCTTCTCAAGAAATGCATACCTGCTAGGTTTTTTGTTTTTTTTTAACTTTGACTTGCCAAACTTAAGATAATAAATTTGTGTAGTTCTAAGCCATAATATTTGTGGTAATTTCTTACAATAAAACAAGAAACCAATAAAAATTCTTTAATTTCTTACCATTGAGTATGATTTATTTGTATCTTCATTAAACATGGATTTTGTAAATATTTTTCCCCATCAGACTTTTTTCTTCATTCTCTTAACAGTGTATTTTTAATTTAGTGAAGTATAACCTATTTTTTATCATGGATCATGATATTGGTGATATGTTTAAAAACTCATTACCAAACCAAATTACAGTGTTTTTTCCTACTTTTCCTTCTACAACTTTTATATTTTTCCATTTCATCTAGTTATATAATCAATTTTGACACAATATTTATGCAATATGTATTTCTGCATATTCTTGCACATGGATATCCAATTTTTCTACCATCATTTGGTGAAAAGAATTGCCTTTCCCCTTATTGCTTTTGTGTCTTCATCAAAAATCAGTTGCCTGGGGTGCCTGGGTGGCTCAGCCGTTAAGCATCTGCTTTCAGCTCAGGTCATGATTCTCGAGTCCCTGGATGGAGTCCTGCATTAGTGTTCCTGCTCTGTGGGAAGCCCACTTCTCCCTCTCTCACTCCCCTTGCTTGTGTTACCTCTCTAGTTGTGTTTCTCTCTGTCAAATAAATAAAATCTTTAAAACAATCAGTTACCTGTATTTTGTGGATCTGTTTCTGGGCTTTTTATTCTGTTCCATTGATCTATGTATCTGTTCTTTCATCATTATGATACTGTCTTGATTACCATAACTTTATAGTAAATATTGAAATAGGGTAATGTGCGTCCTCCAACTTTGTTCTTCTCAGGATTGTGTTGGCTAGGTAAAGTTCTTTGCTTTTCTGTGTAGCTTTTAGAATTAATTTGTCAATATCAACAAAGTAACTTGCTGAGATTATTATAAGTATTGTGTTGAATTTGTATAATAAATGGGGAGAATTGACATCTTAACAATATAGATTATAAACACATAATTTCTCTTCATTTATTTAGAACTTTGATATCTTTTATGTATTTTTTAGTTTAGTGTATATAAACCCTGGTTGATATTTATGCCTAAATACTTCATTTAGAGGATGTTATTATAAATGGTACTTTTTAATTAAAAATTCTAGTAGTGGGATGCCTGGGTGGCTCAGTCACTAAGTGTCTTACTTTGGCTCAGGTCATGATCCTGAAGTCCCAGGATCCAGCCCCGCATCGAGCTCCCTGCTTGGTGGGAAGTCTGCTTCTCCCTCTCTTGCTCCCTGTGCTTGTGTTCTCTCTCTAGCTGTGTTTCCCTCTGTCAAATAAATACAGAAAATATTTTTTAAAAATCCCAGTAGTATATGGGAAAATTATTGACTTTTTAATATTTGTATTGATGTTATGTCCTACAAACTCATAATACTAATATATTAATTCTAAGAGGTTTTTATGTAGATTCTTTTGTGCTATCTACATAGTCATGTCATCTGTACATAAAGACAGATTTATTTTTTTCTTTGCAATTAATGTATATTTTGTTTTTCTTATTATACTATCTGGATTTCTAGTATAATGTTGAATTAGAATGGTGACAGAGGACATCCTTGCCTTGTTCCTGATCTTGGGAGAAAAAATGTCTAGACTCTCACTATTAAGTATAATATCAGCTTTAGATTATTTGTAGAGATTCATTATATTAAGTCAGAAAAGTTCCACTCTATTACTAGTTAGCTAGAATTTTTATCTTGAATGGATTTTGAATTTTCTCAAATGCTTTTGGTGAGTCAATAGAAATGCTCATGTGATATTTCTTTTAACATATAGATATGGTTTATTATTTTTAATGATTTTTTTAAATGTTGAATAGGCATGCATAGTTCCATAAAGTTTACTTGGTCATGTAATAAATAATAAAATAAGTTCTACAAGTATGAGATTAGATAAGTCCTACAAATACAAGGCAAAAATGCCTCCTCTTTCATTTCTAATATTTATAGTTTATGTCTTCTATTTCTTTCTTGCTTAACATGCCGAGATATTTTCCAATTTTATCGATTTTTTTCAAATAACTAACTTTTGGCTTATTAATGTTTTCTATTGTTTTCTTGTTTTAGCTCTAACTTTTATTATTTATTTCCTTCTGTTTGTTGTAGAGTTAATCTGCATTTCTTCCTATACATTTCTAATGGGGAAGTTTAGGTTATTGATTTTAGATCTTTCTATTTAATATATGCATTAATGCTATACATTTCCCTCTAAGCATTGCTTTTGCTGCATCCCCACAATTTTTGATAGCATGTATTATCATTTTATTTAAATCAAGACATTTCTAAAAATTTCTCTTAAGATTTATTTTTGGTCCATGTACTAGAAGAGAAGTGCATTTTTTTGATTTCCAAATACTTAGAGATAGTCCAGCTAACTTTATGCTATTAATCTCTCCTTAATTCCAGTGTGATCTGAGAATATACTTTGTAGGATTCAATTTTTTTTTAAATTTGTTAAGGTGAATCTTCTGGCTCAAAATGTGGTTTGCATTGACAGATGTTCCAAGTGACCTTGAGAAAAATGTATATTCTGCTGTTGCTGATGCAATATTCCATAAATGTCAATTGGATAAAGTTGTTTGATTTGTGCAGCTCAGTTCATCTATCTCTTTATTGACTTCCTGTCTGCTTGACCTATCAACTACTGACAGAGAGGTGTTAAAGTTCCTAGGTATTATAGTACATTAGTTTATTTCTCTTTGCAGTTCTGTCAGTTTATGCCTTGTGTATTTAATGTTTTGTCATTGAGTGCATAGACATTAAGGTTTATTATGTTTTCTTGAGGAACAGATTACTTTATCATCATGTAATGTCCCTTATCCATGAAAATGTCCTTTTTCATTTCATTCAAGATAGAAATAATTATTATGATTATAAACAATAATAATTTCATTATAATAATAGAGGATAAAATAGAAATTCTGAAGCTGCATAGTACTATAACTAAGATGAAAAATTTACTAGAGGGATACAACAATGGATTTAAGCTGGAAGAAAAACATGACTAATGAACTTGAACATATATTGAGGGAGATAATCCAAACTAAGGAACAACAACAACAAAACCCCAAAGAATTAAGAAAAATTAATAGAGTTTATAGATGAGAGGGACAACATCAAGAATGCATATATGCATAAAGAAGAAACCAGAAGAGTATAGTGGTAAATCAACAGGAAACAATATTTGAAGAAATAATGTAAATAAAACCTCTAAGGAAAAAGAAAAAAGGGGGGGGCTGCCTGAGTGGCTCAGTTGGTTAAGCCTCCAGCTCTTGGTTTCAGCTCAGGTCATGACCTCTCGAATCCAGCCCCAGTAAAACTCTGTGCTCAATGCAGAGTCTCCTTCAGATTCTACCTCTCTCTCTGACTTGATCTCTCTCTCTCTATCTCAAATAAATACAAAATCTAAAGAAAATAAATAATGGATGAAATAATCCCAAATTTAATAAAATCATTTTAAGATAGACATATGAGAAGTTCAACAAATTCCAAGTAGGAATACCTCAAAGAGATCCCCACCTAGATCTTTCTTGTCAACCCAATGAAACTCTCTAAAGATGAAGAGAAAAGCTTGAAAGCATAAAGAGAAAAACCACTTATTATATACAAGTATTCTCTGCAAGATCAGCAGCTGACTCATCTGAATTGAACCCCTCATGGGGGCCAGAGGGCAATGGGAACATGTATTCAAGTTTTGACAGAAAAAGACTGTCAACCAAGAATTCTATAATTTATAAAACTATCCTTCATAAATAAAGGAGAAATTAAGACATCCTTGACAAAGCAGAGACTGACCAATGTGATTTTATATATCTTCTTTCTATATATTTTTATATATTTATGCATTCTATTATAAATAGGATAATAATCAATATATATATATATAATAAAGTACTATTCAGAAAAGAAGGGGGAAAACTATGGATATATGCAATGTCATGAATGAATCTCAAAATATTTTAATGAAAGAAAACAAACATGTTCAGGGACCCCTGCGTGGCTCAGTCAGTTAAAAGTCTGCCTTCGAGGCACCTGGGTGGCTCAGTGGGTTGAGGCCTCTGCCTTCAGCTCGGGTCATGATCTCAGGGTCCTGGGATCGAGGCCCCGCATCGGGCTCTCTGCTCGGTGGGGAGCCTGCTTCCCCTTCTCTCTCTGACTGCTTCTCTGCCTACTTGTGAACTCTCTCTCTCTCTATCAGATAAATGAAATAGAGTCTTAAAAAAAAAAAAAGTCTGCCTTCGACTCAGGTCATGATCTCAGGGTCCTGGGATCAAGCCTTCTGTCAGGTTATCTGCTCAGTAGATAGACTGCTTCTCCCTCTCCCTCTGCACTCACCTACTTGTGCTCTCTCACTTTCTTTCTGTCAAATAGATAAAATTAACAACAACAACACAAAAAGAAAGAAAACAAATATGTTCAGTGAAAGAGTGTAAACACAGGGTTACATATTTTATTATTCAATTTATATGAAATATACAGAAAAGATGAAGTTTAAAGATAGCAGATAGAGTAGTGGTTACCAAGAAAGAGGGGAGGGAAGAAGAAGGATCAATAGTGCACACACGTAAGCAATACATGTTCATTTTGGGGTGATAACATGTTCTAAAATGGATTTATTATGATGGTTTCACAATAACTGACTTAATGCTTTACAAAAAAGTCATTGAACTGACTGAAATCATTTTTGAAAGTTCAAATTCAACTCATTCAATTCATTCTTTGAAAAGAATAAATTATATGATATACAAAATATGACTCAGAAGACTTATTAAAATAAACCAAGGGGGAGGAAGAAGGAACTATGCAAGAAACTGAGCATACAAAGATGAGTAAACATCGGGGTGTCTGAGTGGCTCAGAGGGTTAAGCCTCTGCCTTCGGCTCAGGTCATGATCTCAGGGTCTTGGGATTGAGCCACACATCGGGCTCCCTGTTCAGCAGAGAGAGCCTGCTTACCTCTTTTTCTCTGTCTGCCTCCCTGCCTATTGGTGATCTCTTTCTCTCTGTCAAATAAGCAAATAAAATCTTCTCCCTCATACCTCATATATATATATATATATATATATATATATATATATATATATATATATATATAACACACACACACACACACACACACACACACACACAACAAAGATGAGTAAAACATGATCACCACCTTTTTTTAGCTCCCGGCTTAGTGAGTCTAGTGAGAGAGACAAGATCGCCAGAAAACATTCCCCACTACCACCAAAAATAGAAAAGAAAAGAAAAAAAAAAATCCACCAATGTATTCTGGTGCAATTTTCTGTTTGAGAAATAAAGTTAGTATTAAGGGTTTAGATTGTCATGTTTGTGGAACTGAAAGTTCTTCTTACTTATCCTGTTGAAAACTATAGTATAATGTGGGGGGATAGAGAGAAGTGAAAGTCAGTTGACAATTTTGAAACTGAAATCTTTTCTACAACGTGTAAAATCTATTATAAGAGATCGACTGAAAACTTGCAGTAACGCATATAAGAAATGACAATTGACTGAACTAAAATAATGGCAGGGATGATCTTAAACAGTAGTAAGAAACCAGGGATATTTAAGAGATATGCTTGCTAACATTTAACATAAAGCAACTTGATAATTCCTAAGAGTACATTTAAGAAATTTTATCATGTTCAAGCATCTAAGCAATCAAAAATGATTCTGGACAAAACTGAATTTACAAAGGTGCCTATTTTTAGATTATGATTCAAGGATGAAAGTTTATACAAAAAGTATTAAGTATGTTGTTTATCTTCAACTTTGCAGTGGAGACTACAATACCTTCTTCTCAATTACAGTGGTGGTTGATACTGCTTAGAAGTGGTACAGTGTGTATAAACAGCATCTTCCAGAGAAAAACTTCTACCAATCAACACTTAGAGGGACATGAAATTAGAGATATTCATCTATTTTACTTACTTCTGTATCTGCAACACTGAGAACATTGCCTGTTCATGGTAGACACAAAGTATATTTTTGTTGACTACATGGATATACACAAGGAATAAAGGTAAAACTTCTTGAGAAGGACTTTTGTAACCAAAGATACCAAGGTTGAAACGAATTGTTTGAACTAAGAGATCACAAATTGGAAAATGCATTTCCCAGGAATTCGTAATAGAGTTAACCAGAAGGGGTCAGTACCATTCTACCTTGGACCCAAGCATAAAAAATACTAGAACTAAACAAATAACACTTTATACTCCCTTCAAGAAGAAACAAAGAGGGATTTAAGTACCTAATTAGATGAAATTTCCTCATATCATTTATAGAAACTCAGTGACTCCTATGATTGTAGTAGTAGTGAAGGCAAATAATTTAGTGAAACTTTGCGAAATAACACATAGGACCTATGAAAAAGCACTTGGGCAGCAACCTTGTCATTGCCTGAAGACAACCAACTCATTTGACATTTTAGAAGAGGGTGTGTGAAAGTTTTTAGAATCTAACCTTTTTATGCTTATCAACATGTTTTATTATCACAGTTCTCATGATGATTTGTTGAGACTTACTATGGGCTAAAAACTATCTTAATTGTTCTCCACCATTACCTAACACACTGCCAGTGACAAGCTGTAAGGTTTATTATATAGATGAGGAAATTGACGATTTACAGAGAGTAAGTAGAAAGATATAAGCTCCAGGATGGCAGAGATTTTCTCTATTTCATTCAGTGCTGTATTCTCAATGCTCCATTAAGATGAACATTATAGGCTGAATTATGATACCCACCAACTTATATGTTGAAGCTCTAACACCTAGTACCACAGAATGTGACTATATTTGGAGATAAGGCCTTTCAGTAGGTGATAGGTTAAAAACGAGGCCATTAGGGTGAGCTCTAGGGCAGTTGACTGGTGTTCTTCCAGAAGAGAAAATTTGGACACACGGAGTGATACTAGTGGTGCTCCTGCACAGAGGAAGACACCAGAATGCATTCACCCAGACGAAAGACCATGTGGGGACTAATAGGAAGGTGGTCATCTGCAAGCCATGGAGAGACCTCAAAAGAAGCCAACCCTGCTGACACTTGGATCTTGGATCCTAGAGTCCAGAACTGTGAGAAACACATTTCTGTTGCTTATGCCACCCAGTGTGTGGTATTTGTTATGGTAGCCCTAACAAAATTAGACCGTGCTCACAGATAACTGCTGTGTAAATTAAATAGTTTCTCCAATTTCACAAAATCTAGCATGTCTATAGTAGTCTGAAGTTAGACCCCAATTTGTTATACTTAGCATAGAACCTTCTGCCTTTTATGTTACTGAAGTGAACAGATTCTTAAAGAGAATTCAAAATTAATCACCTTTAATTTCAAATTTATTTTGCCATAGCGATATTCCATCAATTTATAAAAAGCTCATTTTTTTTTTCTGTAGTCTAGATGTTTGAAACCACATTTTCATGATGCTAAGAACCTGATAATAGGGTCAAGTGCAAGACATAAGTTCAAGCAAATATCACATTGATTCTTCAAGGTTCCCAAGAACTAAGGAATTTTCTCTCCAACCTAAGAAATCAATGGGCAAAGTATAAATAAAATTAAACTAAATGCAATGTAGATAGATCCATAGAAAATAAAAGATGTATTTCTTCATATATTTATTATTTTAAAGATTTATTTATTTATTTGACAGAGAGAAACACAGCTAGAGAGGGAAGACAAGCAAGGGGACTGAGAGAGGGAGAAGGGAGCTTCTGTCCGAGCAGGGAGCCCAATGTGGGGCTCAATCTCAGGACTCCGGAATCATGACCTGAGCCAAGGTCAGATGCTTAATGACTGAGCCACCCAGGTGCCCCTAAAAGATACATGTCCATATGGCATCTACACAACTAAAATGCTGACACACTTTCTCAACCACAAAAATATACATGTATTAAAATATTCAAGGAATTAATTTGTTAGAATTCTTCTCACTTCCTTCATTGAATGTAACTCTGAAAGGACAAAAGACTTGATGGGTCAGACCTCAAATCTCACTCTGCAGATATCTTATGATTTAACATCAGGACTACACCTTCTGTGCCACAGAATTACCTTGATTCCCCGGGAAGATGGATGTGATTGGATAACTCAACAAAAGAATGCAGGGAAGAAAACAGCTAAACTTATAGAGCCAGAGACAGGTATAGTTGAACCAGCTACACAGATAAGCTGGGCGGCAGAAACAATCAAAAGAAATGAAAGAACTTAAAGTACACAGTGGCATTGACTGAATTTATCCTAAAGTAGATTTGATTTTTTTTTTCTTCATGAAGAATTAAAGCTCAACTCATATATTCTTTAGGATATTGCTGCAGGCCATAGTCATTATTTATTTCCAGTTGTGAACTGCAGTTTTACTTTTGATATTGCATTCAGTTCACATAGGGATTTCTTATAGGAATAATATTTAATAATAATGGGTAAGTTCTTACAAGGGTAAATATCTTCTTAAGTGTGACCACTGAATAGTACTTAAAAGTAGGTAACATGGGTCTCTTCCTAAAAGCTGTGTACTGTTGCTTTAGGAGATTATAAAGCAGTGTATTCAAAAGTTCATGACCAATAAAATATTTCACTGATGAAAGAATTTGTGTGTGTGTGTATTTGGGAGGTGCATGTGTGGCTCATGTGCATGCTTGTGTATGTATATGCATGTCTTCACAGATTCTATTAGCAGTCTACTTGTTCTGAGGGGCTGGAATAGCCTTGTGATTCCTATAAATAGTCAGCTTGCCGAAACCTCAGGTTCTATTATTAGCAATTAGATAGATAAGAACTAATCAGAATTCACTATTCAAATTGTACTGCATCTGTGTTCTTCAAAGCCCCCTGCAATTTTCTCTCTTAAAAGTGAAAAATGGGAAACACAAAATCTACCACTCTTATTTTGTACAATTTTGTCAAAATTATGATTTAATAGCAATAGAATTTTCAACAGCTAGGCAATTTCCCCTGTTTTTATCCCAAAGTCACATCAAGTGAACCTGAGTCCATGATGAATGTCTACATTAAAGCTATCATTGCTAATAGTATTCCATATCATTTGTCTTTGGTTCCGTGGGACCAAATTACAATCACCACATGACTGTAGCTTATCTTGTGATTAATGATGGTTTTACTAAGTCACTGACAGTGAAGCTTCTGGGAGGAAAATGGTAATATGGTTTGAAATTTTAAATTGCACATTTAAAAAATCATTACCTGGTTTTCAAAGAGATGGTTAATTTGTGCATGAGAGGGGGTAAAAATCTAGTCCTTTTAGCCACTGGAAAGAATTTCTCAAGACAATTATTCCAACATTTAAAGACCATAAGATGCTATAAATAACAAAATGTTCCAAAGGAAATGCAAACATCTCTTAGAAAGGATGCTGAGTTTTTCAGATGGATGAAATCTTAATATCCAAAAAAAGCACAGAGACTAAAAAAAAAACACTCCAAAAGAAAATAAGGTTGGGTGATATATTGAAGAGCATTCCGCATGATATATTGTAGGTTCAGAAAACTGCTCTGCACCATTTCCCTGAGAGCCGTCAGTGCACATCAAAGTCATTAGTGAAGGAATATTATAAGCATCCATTGGACTTTTGATATTTTCTTTTAAATTACCTCAGTCTTGAAACTCATATGAACTTATATTATTACTGCTGGGACTAATTGGCATTGGTTCAGTTTAAGAAAAGATATCTTTAAATTCATTTTGCTTCAGGAAATAGATAGCCAATATCAGGAAAAGATATTTTGATTGCAACTTTATCTCTTTTTCTATATGAAATTCAAAACCTTTTTTGCAATCTTAGCCTCAGTTAAGTTCCATGATAATAGACAATTTGCAACTCAAATGCCCATAAAATAACCTCAAAACACTGAAGATAAGTCATAAATAGTTTTGTCCTCTTATAGTTTGGTAAAAATTGAGCAGAGGAATCTGAAACTCCATTTCTATCCCTTCTACAAGTCAATTGACCGTATCTTCTATGATTGAAATAGTCAAAATATGTCCATCTTTCAAAAGTCCATAATCATCCAAGTGACTGCAACCCTAACAACGGCAGCTCAGATTGTTATTTTATTTTTGTGCTTTTCATGCTATGTTACCTCCAGAAAAATACTTTTTTCTAGTAATGTGTTGATCTTCTATGTGTACTTGAGCTGAAATATTTCATCCATTGCCTGATACGATATTGTCTGAAAGAATGAGTGTCCAAGAATTGATATTCTCTTGACATCATTGTTTTCTATATAAAAGGATATATGATGATGGCTTCTGTTTTTAGTGAGAGTCATCAAAATGTTGGAGGCTGCATTGTTTAATCTGGGCAAGTGATCAATCCTACTTGTGTTCACTCTGCTGTTTAGAAGACTAATTATTGTAGCAATTTTAGATGGTTTTAATGTTCTAAGAGAGCTTAATGAAGACCGTTAAACATTTATTAGAAATGTATTTGCCTCTATGAACCTCTAAAACAAGAACATTACTGTAGTTTAACCATTTATTTCTTAGTGCTGTTGTTCACATTAATTGTTGGTGCTTATAAAACTAATTTTCTTGATTAATATAATAATTTAATGTGTTATTACAAATAAATAAAATGGAATTAATGATGTAGTCTATATGAGTGATGACAAGTTAAGTCTTATGCTCTGTTTTTCTAAAATAACTAAGTTAAAGAGACATTTGAATATTATCCCCCAAAATAAAGCTATTCAAACAAGTAAAATAAAGAAAAGTCATGTGTTAAAAAAACCATCACTGGCATAAATAGCACGATGAGGTCTGTGGATTTACCTCCCAGTCTCCCAGTGGAATAAGAGAGAAATCACACATACACACACACACACACACACACACACACACACACACAGCAAAATAATACAAACAATAAGACCACAACCATTAAAGTATCTCAAAATGGTGTTTACATTATATAACAAATAAAAAAATATTTTTTCAGGAAAACAAATTAAAATTCAATAATTCAGTAATTTATGAAGGAAAGTCCACTTGAGATTAGTGGAACTAAGAACTCAGGATCCCCTCTACTCTGATCTTCTGGTTGGGTACTTACCAGAGGATCACAATGTCAGCATTTTTCATCTTATCCTACAAATAACAGTCAAAGTTCTAGGCAAGAGATGGAGGCTCTCTCTTATTTTGACTTAGCCCACACTAATGGAAAGATTTCTTTCTTGAGTTGAGGCCCTAGTCACTCTTTTCTAGGTCCATAAAACACAGGTTCCATGTTGGAGTGGCAAGCTGAAAAGACCTCATATTACTCTCCTTTCCACCTAGCACTCGGTTCTTAGAGCAGGGACCACACTAAAAGAGAAATGAACTATTGTTTCTGCCCCAAGATCCAGAGATATGGCTTAAAGAATTTTTGTGACAGTGAAGGGAGAGAAATCATAAAAGAACTGTTTTTCTTTTCCAAAAATAACAAACTACATTTGCAATAAGATGTGGAAAAACTGAAGCCAAGTGTGCTGTCAAAAACAGTAGAGGATGTAGTGAAAGGAATTGGGAGGAGATTCATAAATTCATTAAAGATTTAGGCTAAACTTAGCTTACTTATTCTCCAGAGAGAACTGGGAGAAAAACAGCTAGAAGGCACCATCCTGGGCTTATAACAATATAAAAAACTTGATATCTGTAACCATTTTTTCAAAAAAACTTGAATTTAAAAAAAGAAAGAAAATGATAAAAGAATGAGACAGTAAGTAGTGGATTTCAACCATGGGGATCTCAATAACAATTAATGAATCTCAACATTGTCCAAAGAAAGAGATGGTCAAAGGAAGCCCTGCAAAACCAATTATTTCCAAGGTTACTCAGGGTGCTCTTTAGGTACTATATTAAAAGTTTAATACTAAGGGAGGGAAATAGACTTTATTAAAATAATGCAGCCAGTCCCTAAATCAATAAACAAGCAAAAAAATAAAATAACAAATAAGCCTGGAGCCAGGGAGTACCTAGATTTGCTATTATACATTATTTAAGATATTCAATTTCCAACAAATTTCTGAAATTCAAAGAAGTAAGAAAGTGACTCATACACCAGACAACAAACATGCAACAAAACTATGAGTGTGACCAAATGCAGCATTTAACAACAAAACATATTGAAGTATACATTATAAACACACTATAAAATATTCAAGGAAATATGGAAAACTATGATTAAAGAAAAAATTATGATAACAATAAAGAGAGATTATTATAAATGAATCAAATGGAAATTCTGCAGTGGAAGAGTATTACTCTCATGAAAATTGCATAAGAGGGGTTCAACAGTAATTTGAAGTGGCAGAAGAATCAGTGAAATTGAAAATAGATCAATATAGATGATGAAAGTTGAAAAAGAGATATTAAAGATAAAGAAAAAGTTGGGGCATCTGGGTGGCTCAGTCATTAAGCATCTACCTTGGGCTAAGATCATGATCCCAGAGTCCCGGGATGAAGCCCCACATCAGTCTCTCTGCTCAGTGGGGAGCCTGCTTCTCCTTCTCTCACTCCGGGTACTTGTGTTCCCTCTCTAGCTGTGTTTCTCTCTATCAAATAAGTAAACAAAATGTTAAAAAAAAAAAAAGAACTTCAGAGAAAGGTAAGCACCACTAAACACAACAACAAATATGTAATGAGAACCCCAAAGTATAGGAGAGAGAGAAGGAAGCAAAATTTTTTTCAAAGAAATGACTAAAAACTTTCAAAATTTATTGTCAAACAATCATCTGCACATTCAAGAAGCCTGTTGGCCTCAAGTCAAGTTGAAAGAGATCCATAAACAGACACATATAAAAATACTAAAACCCAAGATGAAAAAGTCTAGAAGACAGTAAAAGAAAAATGCCTCCTCACTTACAAGGGAATCCCAATAAAACTAAGAGTCCTCAGCAGAAAACATGAAGAGTATAAAGCAGAAGGTTAACATATTCAAAGTACTCAAAGACAAAAACAAACAAACAAACAAACAACAAAAAAAACAAACACCCAAGAGTTGTTACTAGCTGACCAACTTTAAAAGAAATACTAAAGGAAATTCTTCAGGCTAAGATAGTATTTTGAATCCACATAGAAAAAAATTGCATTAGAAAAGGTAATTATATAACTATAAAATTTAGTATAAGTGCTTTTTTTGCCTTCTCTTAAATTTATTCAGAAAACATTTGAATAGAACAATATGTATATAATATTCTGTTGAGTGTGTATCATGAAGAAATGTAATATATTTACCAATAACAGCACAAAAATGGTGTTTACAAGTAAGTATTGAGATAAGGAAATGATTATAGACAGTAACTTGAATCCAAAGAACAAATGAAAAGAAATAGAAATGATAAATAAGGTCACTATAACAAAAGCTACATATAAAAAAAGAAAAAGCTTTAAATTGCACTGTGAAGACCAGCAAACTGAAGCAAGCCCTTCCAACCGATGATTTTGATTAACAAATATATAATATATAAACTAAGAGTAGTGTGTAATTAGCTTTAACTCTGGTTTGAAGCCTATGTAATACCTTTAAGATATATGCCATAATCAGTACTTATTGATCTTAACATTAAATAAATAATGGCAAGAATTCCTCTTTCACATAGGCAAAATTGACATTTTAACTGAGCCAAGAGTGAGAAAGTTTGGGTATTATAATGGAGTCATCTAGCTCATTGTTCAGCTCCTAAATGGAGTTATTAAACCATCACATAAATATGGAAATGTATATTTTAAATCATAACCAGGTGAGTAGAGTTCCTGGGAAATACTTCCAAATATGCAGCCACTATTAACATTAGAAATAAGGCTACTATGGCCTAAATAAGGCTATCATTGATGTATTTTTGGCTCATGTAGAAAAGATTTCTCAATGTATCTAATTCATTGCTTTTCAAAGCAATTTCTCAAGAAAATTTTTTTTAAATATTAAAGAATGAAAGGTCAGTATCTCAAGGTCGTGATTTTATTTGTAGATGTTATAATTACTGAAATATTTTTTAGAGCCTGTCAGTCTGACTTTCAGAGCAGATAAAAGAAACAGAAGGTAGAAGAGAATCTTGAGAGATTACCTATCACTCAGTGTGTCTTCCTAAGTCAATAGGGTTGTAATTAGAAGTTTAACTACATCTCAAATATGGAGTACCTTACACATTTTGTAGATGTTTGGTTTATATTTGGTGATGAGGAAGATATCTCACTTCCACATTTTGAAAGCACTGAATAAAGCAGAGGATGCAGTATAACTGTAAGGGAGTTAAAATTCATACCTACTAAGATTCTCATAGGGAGAATGTCCTTCACCAACAGTAGATTGAAATGCCAATGAGATTTCATTGTTCCTGACTTTCTTCTGCCTTCATCTAAAAGCTATCGTTAATAGATGCCACTCATGGGAGGATAGAAGAAACCTAGATCACAAGAGAGAATCAATATGAAGTCATCCCTAAGAGAGAAATACTTTAGATCTCTTTCTCCCTGTATTCCCTGTATACTGTTTTTGCTTCTATTTTTGGGGTCATTATGACTTTGATATAGTTTTCTATCAACTGCCTTCTTTTCCTAAATGCTTACTTAATTAAACTCCAAGGAGGAATGTGTTTGCAATACATAAATATGATGGACATATATACACATATATGTTGGACATTCAATTCAGCAGCCTTCCTTCTACCAGTATTTTTTTTAAACCTTTAAATAGGTCACTACTTGTCTGTTGCCAGCCCTTTACAGGAAAGAGATGACTACCACGTTGTAACCATCTTTAACTGCATTATTTATTCATTTAAAAAATCAAGCTCTTATCACATTGAAACCAGAGATTATGTATACTCACAACTCCTTTCTAAGGCTCTATTTTTTAAATCTAAAATAAATAATTTTATTTAAAATACAGAAAAGCTTTATTATATTGCTATAGGTCAGAAAGAGGCATTATTACTAAAAAAAGAAATGAAAAACGTTAGCTAACACTTTGTTATGGAGACTTTGTTATGGAGACCAAATATCATGTGAATTACAAATCAAAGTTGTTTCTTTAAAGAGAATAAAACAGAAAAAAAATAACTTTCAGTGATATCTGGCATCATCTTCAACACAATCAATTTGAGGAGGAGTTTATACTAGTCAATTAATGAAGATTGATTATATGATAAAATTAGTACTGTCAAAATATGAGTAATCATGTAATGATTGCAGGCTATGTGTGTCCTCATGGATAGATTAGAGCCTTTGATAGGGTTGTAATGATTGATAGGGTTGTAATGATTACAGGCAAGCTTGAGGGAGAATTTTTGTCTCATAGGTTTAGAGAAACCAATTGAAAAGTAAAAAAAGAGATTAGAGAATACATAAATAACAAACATGTAAGCAACATCTACCATGTGTCTGATATACTAATAAAGCAAAAACTAAGGAGGCAGAAAGTAAATTATGGAGATGGTATGAATTTGCACCTATCCACTGAGGTGAGCAGGAAATGTCCAACTTAGTCTTATTTATTAATAAAACCCAACAGTGGTGATATTGGGTACTATGAGCTAGTGGGTAAAGCCAGGCATTGAGCTTCTGGTTCTCTGAATAACAAAGGTGGGCTCTTAATTGTGCCCTGAACTCCTTCTTTAATGTTCATTCCATAAAAATAAAGCCGGGTTGTGAAATGTTAGAAATGAGAAGTAGAATATAGTTAACAAAGATATTTTTAAAAGAATAGCTTATAAAATATAAGAGTAAAAAAAAATAGCTGGTTAAAAGAAAATAGCTGGTTGTCTAGAAAATACAAGTTTGTAAAATATTGGTAAAGGAGGAAAAAATATCTACCAGAGAAGACTGAATGAAAAAAGCTAACTACCTCAACAGGGTTGCCTAAGCCTTTATGTTTCCCTCTGTGATTCTTTGAGACTTTCAAGAAAGAAATAATTTCTTTATTATATATGTTTTATAGCACAGGAAAAGAGATTATCCTAATCTACATATTTTTGATAATTAATTTGAATATAATTTACCTACAAGATAACAATTTATTCAAGTATAGTTCACCTATATCTTTAGTGTACAGTTAAGTGAATACTGACAAATAATTAAGCCCAAAGTAATCTTCACCATTAACATATATACCATTTGCATCACCCAAAATGTTCTCTCATTTTGGTTGGTTTTCTACTTAATCAATTTCTTACAGGTAGAATTATACAGTAAATATCATTGTATATCTTGCATCTTTCACTCAGAATATAGCTTGTGATATTCATCTATGTTGTGTATATAAGTAATTTGTTCCTTTTTAATAATAAGGGATATCCTCTTTATTAGATATATCATATTTTTGTGATCTGTTCATTAATTGCTGAATATTTGGGTAGCTTCTACTTTGGGGCTATTATGAATAAAGTTGCCATGAACATTTGTATACAAATATTTTTGTAGGCCTAGTTAAAAAAATCTATTGGGTAAGTATTTACAAGTGGAACTGTTGAATGTATAGTATACGCATGTTTAATCTTACAAGAAAATGACAAGATGTTTTCCATATGGTCAAATCTTTTCACCTTTTTGTCATCATCTTTCAAAAGTTTCAGTTCCTCCACATAATTGCTAAGTCTGTTAAATTGTATTCTGTTTATTAAGGGTGTGTTATATCTCATTTAGTTTTTACTTTATACGTCCCCATTGCATAACCAAATTAACTATTTACTTATCTTTCTGCATAAGCTGTCTGTTCATTATTTTGCCTATTTTTAAAATAAATAGTTTGCTTTATAATATTAAATTCCAGCTTATAGATGGTTAATAGTTGTTTCTTGCTCAGCCTGGCTCAGCCTGCCTGGGCATGTGGAGGGTTAGGTTTGTAGCAAAGACCAATGTGCAGCTTTGTAGAACTTTTTAAATACAAGACTTTTGTTAAATATATATTTTCTTATATTTAATCATAGTCTCCAACATGCCCTTGTCCTTCAAAAAACAGAAATGTTTAATTTTAGTGAAATCTAACTTATCAATTTGTTCTTTATGGTTTGTGCTTTTTTAGAGTCCTGTTTAAGAAAGATACCCGAAGGAAGTTTACCTCAAGATTTGCTTACATTTTATTTAGAAGTTTTAATTTTTATATTTTGGGTTGATTTGGGGATGTGTTATCTTTTAAGCGTCAAGTTTCATTCTTTCACCAAATAGAAATCCATTTTTTTTCTTTCAACATTTACTGAAAGACCTGCTCTTCTCCAATGACTTATTTCAGCACTTGCTTTTAAAAATCAATTGACTATTATGTGTGGGCATATTTCTGAATTCTTTATTCTGTTACATTGATCTATTTATCTATCCTCAGTCAATGCTCCTGTATTGACTAATACACACTTCATAGCAAATCTTGCAATCGTTATTAAAATTTCTCTAACTTTTTACGTCATTTTTCCAAAATCAAATCATTTAAAGTCCTTGACTGCTAATTCCATTGTCTCTCACATGTCTGAGATTTATTTTCTCATGTTTACTGGTCACATTTTCCTGCTTCTTTGCATATCTAGTTATTTTTTTAGTTAGATACTACACCAAAAAATATCGATGCTTACATTGCTTAGTATCTGGATTCTGTTCTATAGTTTAATGACTGCTGAAGTTTATTTAGGCAGGCTGCAGTTAAATTACTTAAGAATCAGATTCATCCTTTTGAGGCTTGTTTTTCAGTTTTATGATGATGAGTCTAGAGTAGCCATTATGAGACAAGTTTAACCCTGTTAAGTTTTTTCTTTTGGTCCTTTACTGGAAGCAGTGAATGTTCAATAAGATCTCTCTACTTTGGCGGTGGTATCTCAAATATCTCTCAGCCACAGTGTCTTTAGGAACTGCTCAGCTTATAGATGGTTAATAGTTGTTTCTTGCTCAGCCTGGCTCAGCCTGCCTGGGCATGTGGAGGGTTAGGTTTGTAGCAAAGACCAATGTGCAGCTTTGTAGAACTTTTTCTTTGTATAGGTTCCTGCTCTGATCCATAAATTCCAGCTGTGACAGCATTTCAAAACTTTGATTATTGTCTTCTCAACCCAGTGAAATTGCTGTGCTTGGCTTGAATTTCCCCTTCTTGTCTTAAGGACCAGAAAACTCCTCCAGGAATAATGTAAAGCTTTCTCTTTCCTCTGAGGAGTTATAGCATTTCTATGCCACAATCTCTTCATGCTTATTGTATAGGAGTGTTTTAGTCATCGATTGATTTTCTCTTTTAAGTGACGAACAAACATTAACTATTTTTTTCTCTTTGATAAAAATGATTTTTTAAAAGATTTTATTTATTTATTTGACAGAGAGAAACACAGCTCCAGGGGGAACATAAGCAGGCAGGGGGCGTGAGAGAGGGAGAAGCAGGCTTCCCACCCAGCAGGGAGCCAGATGCGAGCTCATTCTGGAGACTCCTGGATCATGACCTGAGATGAAGACGCTCAGTGACTGAGCCACCCAGGTGCCCCAATAAAAATGACATTCATTATTATTTTTATTATTCTGAGTCCTCTAACAGTTTTGGTGTATTAAAATTATTTAGGGATATCCAACCTGATAGAGTCATATTCATTAAACAACAAGATGCAAAAGAAGAGTTTTCAAAGGATTTTCTAAGGATGGCCAATACTAGTAAGGATCTTCAGATAGTGATGGCGGGGAGGGAGGCAACATGAGTAGCAGCAAAATTAGGCTGATTCTTCCTCTTTTTCCCTTCAATGAGATTAAGTGTATATCTGTGGTTGTGTCTATCAGAGTTCTTCAGATTTCTTTGAAGAAAGAATTTCACCACTAAAATATGAAAGCTACTCATTTAAAATATACACTGACACAGAAAATATACATGATACGTTGCTAATTTTTAAAGTTCAGATTATAAAACATTTGAAACATGTTTTTGATTTAGAAAATAGATGCTATAACTGGTTATTGAATTTGGAGTCATTACAACTTTCTCCTTTTCAGGCACTGTGTGATACATGAGGACTATATTATTATATAAATAAGATATACTAAAATTGTTATAAAGTAATAAACATTCTTTAGAAAATATCAGGAGACCAATTTCATGTTTGTCTTGCTAGATATAGAAAAATTACACAGTATCACTATCAGAGATTTATATAAATTTGTAATCAGTTTTTATTTTGATCAGTGATAGACAAAGGCAAGCAAGATAACATTTTCTGAGTGAGAGCAGTAACACATATTGAAAGTAATATATATGTTATTGTTGTAAATATGTTCTAATCCTATGTATTTTATTTTTAGCATGTTTTGGGGTAGAATCTTCCTGAACCTCAGGTTACTCAACTATGAAATGCCAAAATAACTGATTTATGGGAAAAAATAATTGATTTATGGATTTGGGGGATTAAAGATGATATAGACACAAGGCCTAGTTCATAATAGGCACAGAAGAAAGACTAACTTTTACTTCATCCACTATCTTATACGTCATATGCCTTAAGTAAAAGAAACCTTAAAAATACTCAAAATCCAATATGTAATTGTCTTCAGAAGTAAGGGAAATAACTTCTTCATAAGATATTTGGCTTTCGAATTATTGTTAAACTGCATACATGAACTCAAGATAATATGAATTTACAATTTGGAAAAGGGAAATTTCTAACAATTTAAAGTATGTTAGTATAGAGGATCTACAGAATATGTATTGTTGATTTTCGTGAATTTTTCTTTTCTGCTTGACTTCTTTTTTCATGGAAAGTTGCCTGTGTTCCTGAAAGATTGTTGTTTGCATTTAGTGCAGATTTGTTCTTGTTAATATTTTATCAGTTGCTATTTTTAGTTTTAATAAAAGACTACTTCCTACTCTTTTCTCTCCAGGCTTTTATAACTGGATTGTGTGCAAATTGAAGTGGTTGGGAATATATTGGTTGTGCATATTTAAAAACTCTTTGTGAAATAAAGTGTTAGGCTCAGACTTCCAAATGGATACCAGTCTAGAACAAAGCATATTGACAGGATTCTTCATACCTGTTTGGCTCATTTGCTTTGTCTCTAGGTCTCTCTCTCTCTCTCTCTCTTCCTCTTGGGTTAGCTATTCCAGCTGAGTGGTGACATTTACTTTTTAAATGATTAAAATAGAAAGAAAAATTTATCTTAAAGACAGTTCCTTCAGTGATTTTGAAATGTAGGTTAAGTGGAACTTGTGTTTGTAATACCTACAATTTACCTAGCATGGGCTAGATGCTAGCCACTCTGTTAACATTTTCTCATGTAGTTGCATTTTACCTTCACAACCTCTTTGTGAAATAAGTATTTTGAGCCCATTTTACAGATCATAAAAGTGAGATGCAAGATGCATAACTTAATCATAGTTACACAGCTCGTAACCAACAAAAGCTACATTTGATGCAATAATTTATTAGAAATGTAAATCAAATTTGAATATGGATCTAACTTCTCAAAGAATAAGATACTATTTTATTTTACTTTAAGATTTTATTTATTTTATCTATATATTTTATTTATTTATTTGACAGAGAGAGAACGAGCACGCTTGAACATCATTTGTTGCCAAGATCCTGGAATCCTGACCTGAACCAAAAGCAGACACATCTAATGACCAAGCCACCCAAAAGCACCTTAAGTATAAGATACTTTAAGTTAAAATTATCAAGTCAACAGAACAAGTCAACCTTTGACCTCAAGTTTGAGAAGGGACATGTTCCTCATTTTTTTTAGTTGTTAAACTACTGATGATAAACATTTATGCTATTAATATTTCTTATTATAATTATAATAATCTTATTATAATTATAAGATCTTAATATATCTCTTCCCCACAGAGATTCCATTTTGGAAATTAATTTCAATAATAGGAGTAAAAAGATTCATCATTCTAAAAGGACAAGGGAAGTATTTCAAAATGGAAAACCTTCAGTTTTTTCTTTTTCTTTTTCATTTTTAACAGAGAAGTAAAATGGTTTGCTTCTTCAACCGCTCATCCTCTTTCAGTATCTCTCATCATGTAGGAAGCCAATGCCCAAACACCTGGTGCTGGAGGCAGCAGCAGCTGGAACTCTCCTGCTTCCTGGACTCAAAAGTACCTGGAGTGTCTGAGTTCAATAAGCCTTAAAATGTGTTGTGTTTATATTTTTTTTTTCAGAAAATATTACAGGCTTTAAATGTAGGCAAGATAATACAGACTGCTAAAGAGTTAACTGAATAAAATAAGCGGGAAGTTTTGTTTTGTTTTTTAGAGAAGATAGTCTATTTTAGCTCTACAATTGGCATCATTTATCCTTCAAACAATAATATAATTAGTTATTACCAAATTTAGTAGGTGTTGTAAGTGTTGCTTAAAATTACCTTTTAAAAAAATCCTTTGATCTTTGAAAACAATGACCTGTTAAAAAAAATAAGGTAATTCAGTTAATACATATGCAAAATTCACCATTGGAAAAAATAAAGATAATTAGCTTATTTCAACATCCTGGCCTGCAGGGAGTGAACCCTGTTTTGGGTAAAAGAGAACCTAATCAACTGTAATTTTTTGCAGTTTTAATAGCTTATGTAACTCTGTTTAATTATTAATAATAAAATTGACTCCTGCAGACAGAGCATCTTGCTCTTGAATAGGTAGAAATATAAAAATTCTTCTAATACATAAAAGTTTGTCAGTAATACACGTATGTCCCAAATGCTGATTGATCACCAGACAGGCAACCTTATTTTAACCTTATTGTATTGATTCATTTTATTTGAACTTTACAATATGAAAAAGTAGAAGAGGTTATTACTATCTGCTTAATTTTTTCAAGGCCTATGGGCAAACAAGATAACTTAATCTAAAATAAAGCAGATATTGGCATGAGTTATAAAGTTTGATTTTACTACCTGACCAAATTAGTTAGGAAATTGCTAAATTGTCCTTTTTTTAAATAAGAATAAGTTTATTTCTCTACATTAGATTCTAGAGGCATGGGTAGCCAGTTTAAGGGGAGAGAAATACTACTTACTATGTTGAATAGTGTGCAAAGTTGACAAGTGTCCTTAAATCAAGCTGTTTATTTGAAGTAACATGCCCTTCTATTAAAGAGGAGAGCATAGATCCCATTTTCATAACAACAGATGGAACTGATTACTCATTTATTTTTTTCTTAAGGTTTCATATAATATGTGAAAAATGTCTTTCACATCTGACTTTATATATATCATATGCCTGTGATTTTGCATATGGCATAAATCTCACAGGTCATATTTAATTCTGAGAGACGTAGGCAAATTTTAAGTTTATCTTAAAAGGCTGTCTGAAAGGCAACAGGGTATAAAATGGTGGTCATGAAGAGAGCATCAGAAATCAAATTCAATCTGGAGAATGAAACTTTAGGCAATAAATTGATTTCTTATTACTCAGATCTGTCCTTTCACTCACCACCTTGCCAATGATAGACTTGCAACATAATCTAAAAACAAGAACTTGCTTTTAAGAAGCCATTTGCTAAGGAGTTCAATCTATCGCATAAGGTCAACCATGTATTAGGAACAAAGTTTGTAAATACTGTCAAGTAACAAAAATTCAACTGAGTGAATTGTTAAGATCTAATTGACTTTATTAATTGATTTCATAATCTGGTGGCCTCCTGTCTAGCAAGTAGAGGGGAGCTCTGAAGGGCTACTAAAAAGGAAAGGTTTTAAAGGGCAGAGGGGAAGTAGAAAAACTGTATTAGTAAAGAATCCATTGTTTTAGCCAAGACTGCCTTCCTAAAGGGAACAGAAAGGATCTCTCAGTAAATTTCCTACTGCTGAGAAGGAAATTCCCATGTTAACTAGTTAAAGGTTACATTTCTAGGAGTTTGAAATTGCAGTTAGCTTAACCACTAAGTTTTGGTTTACTGACTTGGGGCCATAACCCAAGAGGTGCCATTTTGGGCCTGTGGTTTTCTTTTAAACAATATCAACTATTTTTTTTTTCATGTCATTTTATCAGGACCCAAACAAAACAAAACAGCTAAAATAAGTAGGCTACATAGTAAGCTAAATTGTCTGCTCTCCAAGATTAAATTTGTTCTATTGTCTAAAAATTGATTATATTTCAGAACTGAGTGAAACCTTGCTATTAGGTTTTCATTAAATATTAACAAATTCTCCTACAATTAACGCTTATTGCTATGTGAGTGTAGAGCTACACTGCAAATACAGTTAGTACTATTTTTCCCCCAATTATTAAATCAGAAACTCATTTTCTGGGGTGCCTGGGTGGCTCAGTTGGTTAAGCGACTGCCTTCGGCTCAGGTCATGATCCTGGAGACCCAGGATCGAGCCCCACATCGGGCTCCCTGCTTAGCGGGAAGTCTGCTTCTCCCTCTCTCACTCCCCCTGTTTGTGTTCCCTCTCTCGCTGTGTTTCTCTCTGTCAAATAAATAAAATCTTTAAAAAAAAAAGAAAGAAACTCATTTTCTTAAAATGAACTCCAAGACCCTGAATTAGACATGTTTTGGAGAGAATGACATGAATTGTGGCCATCCTTTTCCATTGCTAATTTAAAAACATTTTGCTTGCAAGAATAACCTGACATAAATAATAATATTAATTTACTTTCCTTAATTTTATCACATTTTTATTCTTTTACTTCCCTGTGAATTCTGTGATTGTTTCTTTGTGCCTTATTTCACATATATCTTCATTTGTAGCCTCAGAACTTGAAAATTTCTATTATACATAATAATGCATTACATCTTATTTTTATCTGGAAAGTGTGTAAAATATACTATAATACTAAACTTCATATATTGACAACAATTGTAGAATCATAGACTCACATATTATGATATAGATTGAGCACAAATGAAATACATTTCATATATGTATATATATATACACACACACATACTCCTATAATTAAAGACTGAGTTTTATTGAAAAGAGGGAAAAACAATGCAAATATAACATAAATAGAATTATAGAACTTAGGGCCCTACTTGGTTACTTTTTGTGGTAATATGTCTAGAGAATTGAAATCAAAGTAGATAAAGGTATGTGTTGACAAAATTGCTCCAGAATTGTCATATGATAGATATTCTAGCAACCTTTACGGGATGATTTGTTTATTAATCAGTTAACAGGTAATACAGCTTTTCCACAAGTCTTATTCTTCATTTTTCTTTTCCACATCAATCTTTACTTCAAGTATCTAAGATATATTTAGCTTACTTTGGATTGTGTAACTGTCAGGAAATGACCAAAGTAGATATTTCCTGTGTAAAACAGAAAAGCTCTCATTTTAATTTGGATCTACCTTGTGCTTTAAAAAACATTCAAATCTGGAGAAATCTTAAATGACTTAGCATATATATATCCTCATAGGACTAAGGAAATGAGGAAGTGCTAAGGAGGGGTTATAAAAGAAGGAATTATTACACTTATTATTTCTAGAGATTTACTTGCTGTTTTATGAACATTATTGAAGTTTCTGCACTTATTTTTAGAAATCTTAAAATATATACAAGCATATCACAGATTGTGTGTATGATCAACTTATGACCATGTTCTGCTACTTTACTGCAATTCTGGAGTTTGCATTTTCATTGGCCCCAAGTAAAGGACAAATTACCTCATGGCAAGCTGTACAAATAAATCCTTTACAATCATTTACACAAGGAAGAGTAGTGGGGAAATTAAGTCATCAAATAGCACAAGTCTTTGAACTCTCCATAACTCAGAACTCTGCAGAACCTGTCCTGTAACATTCAGTATCATAATAACTTCAAGCGCAGATGTGTTATTAGATTTAATTTTTCTTCAAGTAATTATGATACTAAATATGTAATGAAGGACTTCACACTTCAAATTATTTTACTGTATTTTATGACTATGATTGAATTAACGGAATCATTGAAATAATTCTCTGATAGTTTAAATTGTTAGTTTTTTTAAAGCAAAAATATGGCAATGGTACAATTGTAACTAAAATGATGGTGCAACATGCTCAAAATAAAAATGAGAAAAGTGAAAAAGCATCTTTTTTATACTTTAAGCTCATTGTTAATTGCGTTTTTTAATATCTTAAAATATATGCCATATTAAGTTTATGTTGTTAATTTGAATTTTATTGGTTTGGGTGGGAAGTTTTAGTATTTTATTTGAAAATGTGATTTAATAGAGTTTCAGAGCTACAAGTAAAATAAGCTTTATTTATAGATATATATTTAAGTAGTATTATAAAATTTAATAACAATTATATTAAAGAGCATTTAGTTTTGTATTTTTTTAATCTGAAAAAGCCCATAGATTAAAAAAGTTGAAAACCCCAAAAAGAGATCGTAATGATTTTTGTCTTTCAATCTAGACCAGTATTTGATAGGTTTTAGTTATCTGCTGTCTCTCTTTTCTTCTTTCCATAATTAGTAGCATTAAAAGTTTCCAGATTTGTGGGGCACATGGATGGCTCAGTTGGTTAAGCGATTGCCTTTGGCTCAGGTCATGATCCCGGAGACCCAGGATCAAACCCCACATTGGGCTCCCTGCTCAGCAGGAAGCCTGCTTCTCCCTCTCTCACTCCCCCTGCTTGTGTTCTCTTTCTAGCTAGGTTTCTCTCTGTCAAATAAATAAATAAAAGATTTTTTTTTAAGTTTCCATATTTTAACATGTGTATGCTCAGTTCAGGGATGAAGGGAAAAGCAGAGTAAACAGTAGTTTCTATTCTCTGCAAGAGGTTTATGGGAACCCAGTAGATAGGACAGCTGATATCAGTGGAAGTAAAACAGCAAGTCAAATGACTTATTGCTATTGACTGGGAACTTCTTCAGGCTCAAATCCCTCAAATTCAATATCTGTTGCTAGATACAATTTTACTTCTTTAATTGATACAAACCAATGAGCTGTTAATGCACCTTTCTCTCAGGACTGTGTTATATAGGTAATATTGGGCATTATATCTAATATGAATAAAAATCTACAAAAGTATGTGTCAGGGCAGAGAGAAAGAGGGACAGAAAGATTTAAAAAAAAATGAAATTGAGAGGAGAGAGAAAGATTTAAAGAAATTTAATCCCGGACTAGAACAGAGTGTCATGGCCTCACTGATGTTATTGACTTAAAATAAGCTAAATAGCTTACGTACACCTATTACATCTAGGACTTCTGTTGAGATAATACATCATACTGATGGCATATGAGCCTATAACTCTCTTATTTATCTTTTCAACCTCTGGTATGTATAGGTTCTGTAATGAATTTTATGGTATTAATGACAAAATGAGCATGAGGAATTTAAAATTGAGCACAAGATGAAGATAAGTATATATATGGGAAGGTCATGAATAGCTAAGTGGCTAACAAGACATACAAAAAAAATGTTTTAAAAGTTCTTATTGTTGTTGTTGTTGTTTAAGATTTTATTTGACAGAGAGAGGACAAGCAGAGGGAACAGCAGAGAGATGGACAAGCAGGTTCCTGCTGAGCAGAGACCCCAACATGGGGTTCCATCCCAGGACCCAGGGATCATGACCTGAGCCAAAGAGAGACCCTTAACCAACTGAGCTACCCAGGCACACTGACAAAAAACAAACAAACAAACAAATTTTAAGAAATATAGAATTTGGGGCGCCTGGGTGGCTCAGTTGGTTAAGCGACTGCCTTCAGCTCAGGTCATGATCCCGGAGACCCGGGATGGAGTCCCACATCCGGCTTCCTACTCCACGGGAAGCCTGCTTCTCCCTCTCTCACTCCCCCTGCTTGTGTTCCCTCTCTGGTTGTGTTTCTCTGTCAAAATAAATAAAATCTTAAAAAAAAAAAAAAAATATATATATATATATATATATATATATATATATATATATATATATAGCCGAGCAAGCTAAAAGCCCTTTTGATCTGATAAACTTGAGGCTTGAAGACAATTTTGATAGTAAAGATGGAGTGAGGGAATTCCCCATAGAAGGAACATGGACAGAATCAGAAGAAGCAAATATAGACTATTTTGTGTACCACTAAACTGACCAGCTGAACTAGAGAATAGAAAACTTTAGGAGAGGAAATTTAGAGTAGGACATATTTGGATACCTTGAGTATAAGAGGAAGATCAGTGTCCTTATTTGAGAACAAAATACTGTTTTTGTTTTCGTGGTTTTTTTTCTTTTTTTTTTTTTT